>JARJHC010000107.1:1052695-1122014 GCA_031304145.1 Cardiospermum halicacabum | reverse complement strand
TCTCAACATATATTTCATATGTAAAACTTTGCTAAGTGGCCTAAAACTAAAGAATTTAGGGAGATGGCTCTCATCGGATGTGACGACATACCGGCCTTCGGATCAATCAATATAGAATCCCAAATATGATAATTGGCCTAAAAAGGGATACAAACGGTTATTATGGATTCAGCTTTCAACTCCACTGTAAGTTTTATCTCTTATGTTGGCTTCGACCTTATTGTCCTGTTGTTACTATAGGAGTTAGAATTAAGGGCGATTGCTAAAAAACCAGTGTAACGTATTTATTAAACTTGAATTATTATGTGTTTTGAACTTCAATTCCTATATGTTTTGAACTTGGTTTGTTATATACTTTGAACTTGATTCATTAAATGTTTTGAACTTGTTTTATTAAGTGTTCTGAATTTGATTGGTTATATGCTTTGCACTTGACTTGTCTTGATAATCCATAAACGAATTTCTAGATTTAAAATTGAGTTTAAATTTATGTTTTAAAAGCATAATAAACATGTTTCGTAAATATTTTAAAATTGTATAATATTTGAGTTTTTTTTTTTTACTTGAATTACTCAAAATTTATTTTTACCCGATTAACCGATTTAACCAAATTATATAATGATTTTCAAATTAACCGAATTATCCGATTTATAAAATATTTGGCCAAATTTAACCGAATTATATAATTGTAATGGTTAGATAGTGATGAACAACAGTTGGAGGTTGAGAGAAAACAAAGAAGAAAAAAGAAGATAAAATATTAGGTTTAAGATTTTATTTATTTATTTATTTTTATGAGATGTGAAATATAAGGAAGAATTGGAAATAAAAAATAATAGTGTTTTATATTTTAGATAATAAAATTAATTCTATCAAAATTTATCTTACCCTAATTTATTTGAATTAGTCAAATTTGAAATAACTCTTACTCGAATTATCCAATTAATATTTTCTAACCGAACCGAATTACCCCCTTACCCACATATTCCGTATTACTGAATTACCCGAATAATTTTGCTATCGGTCAACCCAAGACAAGTTTGAGTTGAAGTAGTCAGGACCACGTCATGATGGTATTTGATTTTTAACTTATTTTATAAAAGGGTGAAAAGAAAAATCAATTTTAAAGGCTGTGGTATTACTAATTCTCCCAGGGATGTTAAATATAATCATAAAAATACAAAAACAAGATTGTTAAATCCCAACCCAAAGCAACAATTACTAAAGTACATCTAATTACTGAAAATTTGAAAGCGCATTACATCTGGTGAACAATTAAATTAGCATCTCTACTTCAAAATCACTCATACATGATGAACAGTGCCAAAGCCAATACTACAAAATAAGATTACACCACCAAGACAGTTCAAATGACCGCTTGACGTTTATAGCTCGTCCCAGTCGCTAGCAGATGAGGGATAATTTAATGCTATTTCTGTGAAGTGATCAAGCCACTCACTTAGACTTGCGAAGGGCAGTAGCCCACACAATAATGGTATAACCACAAGCATGATGGTATAAAACAAAGATCTTCGAATCCAATAGGGGACTATCGTGCTGTTGTTTTTATCCAGAGAGACGTTTACCGGGCCATGGAGGATAGCAAACAATGTTGATGTGCAAATGTTGGCAAAAAACTGAACCAAGCATATGGTTTCCCAGTAGATTAGCCAAAGGTATCCACTCCCTCCCAATGTGTCAACGCAAAGCTTTCCAGCAAAACCACAGACAAATCCCAAGAGCATGAGGATGAAAGTGATTGGCATTGTTTGTCTTGCGCTACTACTCGAACGTATGAGGAGTAAGTAAGTTATTGCCATAATCATAAAAATGCCAAAAAGCATTCGACTCACAACTTGTACTTGGCACTTTATGGTAAGCAGACCTGATTGAAAAGCAGACACAGTATTTGGCATCCACCAAGAATTTGATTCCTGAAACAAATAAATAAAGGTTTTTATCTCTGTGGTGACAATATAATGCACTGTGATGCCAAATATGCTAAATATGCTTCAAGTGAGTTCTTCTAAGGCAATAAAGTGATTGTGATACAAAACAAAAGAGTACCGAACTTACTTGAGAAGGTGTACAGGCTGCTGTAGCATCTGTTATCTTTTTGTACGAATAGATATAAGCAGCATAGATTAAAGAGACTGACATGGTAACTATACCAGCAACTAGACAGTCGATGCACTTTCTAAGCAACTCAGAATGTCTCGTGTCTTCTAATTGAGTCTTGAACTTTTCAGCCTGAAACGAAGCCTTGGATATTCCCATTGCTAATTTCGACCTCTGCAAGTTATTTTGATCATGGCCGAGAGCTAACTGAGTCTCTTTCAACTTCAATTTTTTTATTGTAATACCAAGCTCTATTGACTTGAGGTCATTTGCACGAATTTGCTCCGAGAGAGATCTCTCCATTGTACTAAGCATGGATGGATTCGTTGTTGAACCCGATGCATTTGAAGAACAAACCAATTGGTTGTTTTGACCATGCAATACAAGCTCTTTATTCAAGCAATTATTCATCGATGACATTTCTTGTACCTCCTTATGCCTAGTCGATACACCTTGACTCGTGACAGCCTCATATTCCATTTCAGAGTAACAACCATTGGCGTCAGAGATGCTCTTACAACCATTTCCATCAGATGTTGATTCAAATGTTGATGTCTCAAGGCTGCTTGAGTGATGTCCTCTCTCATTATTGGATGACTCATGGATCATTGTAAGAGTCTTCAATGTAGTCCCGAATGACTTCTCAAAATTCCTTGCAAAAAAATCAAATTTGTCTCCAAAAACCTGTTCACACAAAGGATTCAGAACAATGGCAATATGTTTTCCTACATCATCTTATTTTGCAGTATAACACGAAAAAAATTAGCTTGAGGATGAGATCCATGAGATGAATCTGCAGTTCAAGTTCTGGCTTACATTGGTCAAGGATTCTCTAACAGCTGAAGTGCATATCTGCAGGACAAAGAATGACTTGTGTTATTGTATAGATTCACAAATGTCAGTACAGAGTGAATGAGTTCAAGATGATTGAGTAGGGAAAAAAATCAACACAAAAAAATAGACTTTTAAACAGCAATGTTTCTCTCTATTGTATTCTTATAAGAGTACTGATGAATACCTCCGAAAGATGATCAACCGAAATCCTGTCACCAGCTGCTTCTTTTCTCTCCATAACCTAGCACAACATCAGCAATATCAGTACACTAACAAAAAAGATTCAAGGTGACAAAAAGGAGATACTAGACTGCAGCTAATGGAAGACATGTAAATCACACTTTAAGAGCATGTTTAGAAGGATGAATTGGACAACAGAGCAGAGTCACTATTACTAAGCTAAAGCTTAAGGTGTTGAAGATTCATAAGTGCATTAACAAGTAACTGATAAAGAGAATGCCTTAATAAAGCAAAATATGTCTCTCACATAAATGAAATGTCTCCAAATATACAGATTGCCAAAACTTTGGTAGCAAGAGATGCACAATTTCGCATAATTCATCATTTTGTTTAAGATATATATCAAGTGCATATACAAAATAACAGGCAAAAATTTTAAGATAGTGAACACACAAATAGTATGAACGATACCAAGCACTATAACTTCCATATGTAAAGGTGGAACGGATAGTTCAAGCAAAAAACAACAGTAGCAAGACTGGATAGCAGCAAACTAACAAAAAGACCAAGAAACCATAGGACAGCTTTCGTCTAGACCATTCATAAGCTCCAGCCTTTTCTGATTGAGAGCTTTGCTGATTTGAACATAAACATTGCCCCAGCTTCTCTTCAACCATCTTTGCAAAAGTCTTAGAAGGCGGAAGATTGAGAGACCTATCACCTTCTGAAAGAAGGCATCGTCAAAATCTCCAATGTTTCCACCACTACATTCTTACTATCTCAGCAAAGCCAAAAATCTCAAGCACTTTAGCCTACATGCAGAATATTTGATTTTATCATTCCATATATCATCCGAGTATCTATTATAGGATATGAATGCCAAGAAAGGTTAATGCTACTCATTCAACATAAGAAAGATTTTTCCACTGGATTAAAAAATAATAATAATAATAATAATAATAATAAAATAAATTAATTAATAATAATAATAATAATAATAATAATAATAACAACTACCGTAAGTGTCACAATGATATTCCTGATATGACATCATTGATAAAAATAAGTAGATCATGCCAATAACTGACCCTCTTTATCCAACGAGTCAAAACTCTGAGAAAGACACAAAGACTAGCAATCAACCATAAAATCAATCTTTCTCACTAATTAACTCAATTCAGTCACAGACTATGACCATCGCTTTCTATATAATGAAAGTTAATGCCCCTCTTTCTTGATATTGCAAATTATTTGGCTAATTGACAAACTAAACAAAAATTATCCATACCAATTATTATCTCTACATGAATCAACAAATAATTCTAGCTATAACCCAAATAAATCAACCATAAACAACCAACACTTTTCTAAGAATCTTAAACCTGATTCTACTTTCATATTTTTAATTCAACTAGACAACAAAACTACCAAGTTACAACCAAAATACCCTAACCACTCACCAGAGATTAAATCTCTTATGCTTATTTCAAGTCGACACACTTTATGCTTGAGGAATCAAAATAAGGTCAAATTTGTTACAAAATAACCGAAACTTTCCTATTCAAGATGCCGAATACCATTTCTACCTTAACACCCTCTTTCTTCCATGAAGTTGATTTATTAATTAGTTACTTTCTCTAGAAGAGAAGACCATATAATGATCATAATTTATATCTGTGTCGATCAGTAGATACTCGTACAATATAGACAAAGCTACAAAAATCAAACAATTAGCAACATGTATCCCAGCTTATTCAAAAACCTCAAAATCAATACAGATTTTACATCCAGTTCACCAAATTAAATCAGCAACCATGCCAATTATAAACAGCAAGCAAAAGCTTTAACACTTGTCTGAAATTAAGATCAGCTAAAAATAAAAGTGTGAGAACTCCAAAATTTCCAACCTACCATCTGAATATAGAATATGAAAGCCACTTTTAATTGGAAGAATGACCATTTATGTAACATATATCACATTACCTATTCTTCTAACTTTAAAGTTCAATACTAATTGCAGCAGACCAATTAATTTATCCACATTCTTAATGTAAACCTTATAAAGATTTACAACAATAACATGAAAATACATTATCACTAATAAGCTAATTCACAACGTACCGTATAGTGAACCTTATATATCAGCAAAACCCAATTGACATTTAACCACCATTTATAACAATAGCAATTAATCTCAACTCATCATGATGAAATTTTAAGCTGCCCCAAATAAAAATTCAATCTTTCTTCCTCCTATAATACAAGAATGGATATTCAGAAACAATATGCATCAAAGCTAAAAGATTTTCCAACTCAAACAACACAGATACCAATTTTGTCACAATGAGAGTTAATGTAACATATATGCATCGCTTCCCGTCCACTAAAAGTAAGAAACTCTGTGGAATAGAAAATCAATAGGCCTATCCAATCCACTTTTACAAGTTCGGTTTTCATTAAAGAGTTACATCTATAGCTCCATATAAATCAGCAAATACTTCTAAACAAGCTACAACACCTAAAAATCCTAACTACTCTCTAGCGTGCAAACTCAATTATCTCTAGCGTACAAGATCAGTTCAAAATTTGACCTCAATCCACCAACAATAACCAATACAAACAACCCCGACTCGAAAAGATCACAAATTTACAAATATTTCGACTAAAAAAAGAAAAAAGAAAAAAAAAATAACCTGAGCGATAACAGCAGCAAACGACATTCCAAGAGGAAACGCAATGGCTTCGACGTCACAACCAGTATCGTTTCGCCTGATTCTCGGGTTGCTCCGCCGTCTGAGGGCTACGCCAGTACTTCTCTGTGACGAAGAAGAAGCACACGAAGACGATGTGGATCCATATTTGACAGCTATTTTCTTCTTCCTTTTATGGGGTTTTGACGGCGGAGGATTCAGATCATCAGCAATTGAGTTTGTGGGGCATTCGGTGGACACGCAGGCGGTGGATTGGGGTAGTTGCAGCGACGAGGGAGAAGGTGGAGAAGGGGTGTCCATGAAAGATTTGGAGACTCATATGCATACCAAGCTTATAATATTTTGTATTTGATATTTAGTGTGTGATGGATAAAATTTTAAATAGCGATTAAAATCACCAGTTTAATAATAATGTTATTCGGGAAAAAAATTAATTATTCACTAAATTTTCAAATTGGCAATTTTTAAACGTTTATTTTAAATAGTTGGCCACATATACATACTATTTCTTATGATATTATTAATGTTCTAGTCTATATTTATTTTAAGTTTAATATTAGACTAATAATTCATAGTCTATTTCTGTAGTATACTCTCCTTAAAATTTATATAGAAGGATTTTAATTTATATTTATTATATATTTATTTTAATTTATTTATCATCCAAATTTATGAATAGACACAAAAAGTGGGCAATAAAAGTAGGTTGTGTAGCATTACTTTTAATATTATTTTTATTTATTTAGTAGGTAGATTTGTAAATAACGACCAGATTTTTCATTAGCGATTTGACAATTCATTGTTGGGGGAAAATTTTTTAATTAGCGATTAGATTTTTAATTAGGGATGTTCAGAACGCTAATAGCTGTTCAAGAATCGCTAATTAAAATGCTCATATTTTATCCTTATTAATTTATGAGTATTACTAAAATGCCCTTAATGATATTAAAAGCTTCCATTTATACTAAATTAGGTTAATTTTAATAATGCTTTTATTAACTAAATATAATTAAAAATATTTAAATAAATTTTTTTAGTTAATTTATATTTTAATTATTTTTTAATTAGTTGATAATTAAAATATTGTAGACGTTAAATTAAAATTTATAAAAAATATTTAAAAATGAATATTAATACTAAAAAAATAAATTACATTGTAAAGTAAAAATAATAATATATTGTAATTTTTTTTACATAATTTTACATCTAACAGCTACTTCAACATCTAATTGTTGTTATCAAACACTAATGTCAAATCACTACTTCAATGTCTAATTTAACAGCTAACATCTAATCGCTACTTCAACAGGTAGCTCAACATCTAACGTAACATCTAGTGCAATAAAAAATTTTAAAATAACTTTTTTTTATTTAAATAATTTATAAATTCATATATATATATATATATATAATTAGTTGATAATTATAGTATTATGAGTTAAACTAAAATTTTAAAATAAAATATTTCAATCACTAAAAAATTAGATAAATAATATAATTAGTTAAAAAAAATAGTATATTATATTTTTTAAGTCATTTTACATTTAACAATACTTTAACATCTCATTATTATTACTAAACACTCATTTCAAATCGCAATTTTAACATCTAATTTAGCAGCAAAAAGTTAATTCAGCATCTAATATAACAGCTAGTGGCAAACCTACACTTAGTATGTGTTGGATAAAGATTTTCAATTAGCATTTTAAATAGCGTTTAAATTAAAAACTAGCTTTTGCAATAAAAATGGGTGTTCTGTAACAACATTTCAAATCGTAACAGTGTTTCAAATAGAATTTAATATGTTTAAATTACTGTTTAAGATAACATTTGTAAAAGTTAATGTAAATATCTTTCAACCAAAATGCTAAAAGAAAATTACTTTATTAACTTTTTATTAATAATTAATTACATTCTTATCTCTTCAATTATATATAAATATATATAATTATAGTAAATTGTAGTAATTTTATAATTAACATCTAATTTAAAAATTAATATTAATACAAAATATTCAATTCTATAGCTAACCTGATAACTAATCTATAATTTAAATATAACAGCTAACTGCTACCATATTTGAAATACTAATTTAACAGCTAATTGAAATTTTGATCCTAAACAGACTCTTAATGTGTATTTGGTTGATAGATTTTTATGTAGCAATTAGATTTTTAATTAGCGATTTGACAATAATGTTGTTTGGAATATTTTTTTAATTAGCGTTTAGATTTTCAATTAATGGTTTCCAAACAGCTACCTAAAGTAGCTACCCATAAAATCGCTAATAAAAAAATCTCTCACTTTATCCTTATTAAATTATAAGTATTTGTAACGTCCAAAAATCTAGCTTGAATTTTTTTTTTTTTAAAAAAAATAATAAATAAGTTTGCGAATTTAATGGGCTTATTTTGGTTCTAAGTAATGTTGTTTTGATTTTTTTTAATAGGTAATAGTAGTGAGATTAGTGAGTCTAGATCATAACGAACGCCTAATCATAGGGAATTCAAATTTTTATAGGATATTCGGTTAAATTTCCCCTTTAAATTATGCAAATTAAGTTTCCAATAAAAAAAATTCACTTTACTTGATTTTTTAAAAAAAAGCTTTTTAAATATTAAGTCAAGAAAAATATTTATTCCAATATATTTTATTTTTATTTAAATATTTTAAAATAATATTGTCGGAAATTTTCGGTTTGAAAAAAAAAATAACTCGGTCTTGAATTCGATTGGACCTTCTATAGGATTTGGGCTTGGAAGCCGAAATCCAATGTCAAGCCCATATGAACCAAGCCCACGTTCCCCTCTCTCCCCACTTGCGCTTGTACACACTCAATATCATCTCTAGCAATCAAAATAAAATCCCATCGTATGGGTGTATGTAAAACTGGCTCCAACCGTTAGTTCATCTAATCTGTGTGTAGTCTTCATAGAAAATCATCTCACGCCTTCCAATCTTAAATTTTAGGGTTCTTGCTCCATCCAACAACTTTCAATTTCCTCCCCTGGTAAGTTAGTTTTCAATTTCTTTTATTTGATGTTTTAAAGGTTATGGATCTTGTAATTAAATTAGTCTCTTGAATTTTAAGATTCTTACTTCAAGATTCAAACTCAATTCTAGTTCTATCACTCTTCACTTGACAGTCATATCTTTTGAATGTATTGTTGAGTTTAATTCTTGAATTCTTTGGTTTTAAATTTTAGTCTAAGTAATTTTAACCAACTGATTTGATTTGAATAACATCTTTCTAGATTTTGGGGAAATAAGAATTTGATGTTATTTACCTCTGGTGTCAATCTCTTTACATGCTGCTATTGTGTATTAAATAGAGGTGAGTTAGTATTGGTCTAGAATTAGTAGTGTTATTGCTTCCATATAGATTGAATTCACTCTTTTGCTGCTGCTTTGTTTTATGAAATTTTTTTTTTTAAATATGGTTTTGGCAACATTAAAAAAATTGATTTAAATATTTTTTATTGATCAATAGGCAGTCAAGTTGGGAAAGGACAACTCAATAGCAAGTAGTGAGTCGTTTTGAAAAAATAGCATTAAGGTTGGTGAACTGTGATTTTGCCCTAACATTAATGTTTGTTGTTACGTGGAACTTCAATTGATGCGTTTTAGGAAATAGAATATTGGATTGATGCTTGATGCGTTTTTGCCCTATTAGTCATTATAATTAATTATTGTTATCTCTAGTCGGTGCATATATGTTCTTTATAACTCAAATATTGGTATCTTGGATGTTTAAATGTGAGCAAGTAGCTCAGAAAATGCAAGTTGTTGCAGTCTGGATGATCATTTTGACCATTTGTGTCGTGTATAAACTATAGAGAGTGTCTTAGATGTTACATGTAACACACTATTTGATTGTATTACAAGTTTCACACGTGTGAAACCCTACCATTCAAAATAAGAATGCGCGCTATTACAAACCATAACTTTCAGCACTATTCACTCATTTACAAAATACACAGTCTTTAGTTTCTCTGTACACTCAAAAATTACCAGCAAATCATCAAACTCAAAACCTAATTTTACTCGACAATCTACACAAATTTGCAGGTAATCTCCAATTTAATTGCAAAATTCGTATTCGAACAGTTTTTTTTTTCAAGTTATTGCTAAATTTTAGGGTTTTGAATTCAAATTTCTTGTTCAGTTTAGTAATTTTTTTGTAAATACAGAAAAAATGGTGAAGAAACAACAATCTACTAAGAAACGTAATGCAGAGATTGTATATACCAAAAAAAAGGCACAAAGTCGAAAAAGGAAAAACGAAGATTTTTGAATTGTTGTGAGAAAGGATGAAATGGAAAAGAAAATGAGGAAGACGAGAGAAACAAAAAGGATTCCTGATGAGAAAACTAGTTTTAAATTCGTCCCAAGGTATGTTCTCTTATTGCTGTATATGCTAGATGAATTATTGTGTCTGTGTACCTATTAAGTTTGTATGTTCACTTATTATATGTGTCTGTCTTTTCTTATAGTTATCTGTGTTGTGTATTTGCGTATCTGTTGAGATGCTATATGTACCTGTATGGTTATTGTTTGTGCCTGCACAGTTATTATCTGTGCCTGTAATATATGTATCTGTGTCTGAGCAATTCTTATATGTATCTGTTGAGATACTATATGTACCTGTTGGTTATTGTTTGTGCCTGCATAGTTATTATATGTGCCTGTATTATATGTATCTGTGTCTGTAAAATTTTTACACGTATCTGTTGAGATGCTATATGTACCTGTGTGGTTATTTTTTGTATCTTCGAGGTTATTATCTGTGCCTGTGTTTTATGTATCTGTGTCTGTGCATTTCTTATATGTATCTGTTGAGATGTTATATGTACTTATGTGGTTATTTTTTGTGCCCGCAAAGTTTTATATGTGCCTTTTCTTTTCTCCATAGCTCATTTTACCATGTGAACTACGTATCAACTCCAAATTCGATTACCAAATTTTTGGAACAAGTCACTGAAAGACAAAGGGAGGATGTTAAAAGCATTGGTTTTGGAGCAATTCTTGGAATTAAAATCACAGAAGTTGACAGGAGAGTGTACCCTCTTCTAACAGCTATGTATGACAACATGGTTCTCACTCTACATAACGGCTCAACGATTAATGCAAACTTGCATTTCTTTTATGAAGTTCTTGCTCTACCTTGCAAAGGAAAACCTCTATATGGACAAGAAAACAGAATGTGCGAGGGAAAACAAGTAGTCAAAGCTAAAACTTCTCCTAAAGATTTGGATAAGATTTTAGATGAATGGATAAAGGTTTTTGGTATAAAAGATTGTATAAAATATGTTACCATAACAAAAATGTTAGAAATCATGAAAAAACATGAAGAAGGAGGAGATTTTTTCAAGAAAATTTTTGTTTTGTTTGTATTCACTATTTTCTTGACACCACATGGTGACAAGAGTTTGGTTTCTGATATTCTTTTGGAAATAGAAAATGTTGATGACATACCAAACTATGATTGGTGTGCTTTTATTGCTTCCAACATGAAAATGCATGTGGAAAAGTTGAAGGGAACAATAGAGAGGAACAGAAAGGATGATTCTGCCTTTGTTTTCAAACCAACGGCCTCCCATCGATATGAGACAAAAGTTGGTGGGTGTTTTCCAGCACTTCTCATTGGCTACATTCACAAACTTATCTTTGGTGATGTCTTACCTCAAGAGATCCCATATATCAAGCATTGGACAGATGATAGTTTAAAGGAAAGGGTGGTTGAAGAGGTTAGGAAACCCTACATAAGAACTGCTAAGATAGTAGTTGAACAACCACAAATTCAACCAACAACAGAAGACAGAATATTGACTTTGACAAATGTTTGACTTTGACAAATGATTATGGTGATGCTGTAAGTAATTCTGTTATTTGTACCTGTTACATTATTTTATGTATCTGCTTTTATTTTATCTGTAGCTGTGAATATATAATAAGTGTATCTGGTTGTTTATTTTATGGTTCTTATAGGTATCTGTGTTGTCCTTATAGCTGCCTGTGTTTTATGTATCTGTGTATGTACAATTGTTATAAGTATCTGTTAAGTTTGCTAAGTGTACCTGCGTTGTTATTTTCTGTGCCTGCATGTTTATTTCTGTGTCTGTTGTTTATGTATCTGTGTCTGCACAATTGTTATAAGTATCTGTTAAGTTTGCTAAGTGTACCTGCGTTGTTATTTTCTGTGCCTGCATGTTTATTTCTGTGCCTGTTGTTTATATATCTGTGTCTGCACAATTGTTATAAGTATCTGTTAAGTTTGCTAAGTGTACCTGCGTTGTTATTTTCTGTGCCTGTTGTTTATGTATCTGTGTCTGCACAATTGTTATAAGTATCTGTTAAGTTTGCTAAGTGTACCTGCGTTGTTATTTTCTGTGCCTGCATGTTTATTTCTGTGCCTGTTGTTTATGTATCTATGTCTGCACAATTGTTATAAGTATCTGTTAAGTTTGCTAAGTGTACCTGCGTTGTTATTTTCTGTGCCTGCATGTTTATTTCTGTGCCTGTTGTTTATGTATCTGTGTCTGCACAATTGTTATAAGTATCTGTTAAGTTTGCTAAGTGTACCTGCGTTGTTATTTTCTGTGCCTGTTGTTTATGTATCTGTGTCTGCACAATTGTTATAAGTATCTGTTAAGTTTGCTAAGTGTACCTGTGTTGTTATTTTCTGTGCCTACATGTTTATTTCTGTGCCTGTTGTTTATGTATCTGTGTCTGCATGTTAAGTTTGCTAAGTGTACCTGCGTTGTTATTTTATGTGCCTGCATGTTTATTTCTGTGCCTGTTGTTTATGTATCTGTGTCTATTATATATGTATCTGTGTTAAATTATTGTTATTGTTATTTCTGTAGTTTGTGAGATTATTATATGTACCATTATTAATACATAATCCAATTTATTAGGATGCAAATACTTTTTTCTTAGATTTGTCAACAACTTTTGAGAAAATAAGAAGAAAAATTTCAGTATTTACTACTGGAGAGAAAATATACAATAAGTAAATTATATGAGTACAAGTTTAAATAATAAGTGTACGTGGCGATAAGAATTTAACATAAATGTGCCTGTGGATAAAATAAATGTATTCGTTAAAAAAATAAGTGTGTCTGTACGAGAAATAACTATGTCTGCTTAATGATAACTATGGAGTGTCCGTATACAAAATAAATGTATCCGTTAGAGAAATAAGTGTGTCTGTGTGACAAATAACTATGCCTGCTTTAATAATAAGTGCATCAGACATCAAAGATTTTAATATAATTGTATCTACGTCTAACATAAATGTATCCGTTGGAGAAATAAGTGTGCATGTGTGACAAATAACTATGTCTGCTTTAGTAATAAGTGTATCTGACATCCAAGAATTTAATATAACTGTATCTACGTCTAACATTAATGTATCCGTTGGAGAAATAAGTGTGCCTGTTTGACAAATAACTGTCTTTGTTCTAAAGATAATACCTATTACGCTTATTTAACAACAATTATGGAACATAATCTGTAAATATATCTAGTTGAAGATTAAAGTGCAACAATAACTCAATGTAATTCAAAATTGAAATAAAAGCATTCAAGTCAAGATAAATCGTAATAATACTAATGCATTACCATTATTCGAAGAGGAAGAAACTTGAAACGCAGATTCAATAACGAGTTCTTTTTGTTGATTGTTCGTAGAAGAAACAAGTTGAAAAGAAGATTCAACAAAATCTTTTTGTTTTTCGCTGCTATCGACATCGAAAGATGTTGAATGAGTAGATGAATCCATGAATAACAGAATTAAATAATAAAGTTATTAGAAAAAAAAACAAAGATATGGTTTTAAGAAGAGAAGAGGATAACCGTGAAAGATATAGTTTTTTTTTTTTTAGAAAAAAAATAAAATTCGCACGTGCGTGTTTCTGAAACACAATAATTTATTGTGTTTCAGAAACACCCAAGACTTTGCCTAAACCATATAGTAAGGGGTTAGGAAGTCGATACGGTTATTTAATGTTGTTGTCTATTGTCAATTGGTAATGTATATGTGTTTTTATGAGTCCAAAAACTGATTAAAATAGCTTAAAAAACCAGCATAGTTGTTGTCAACAGACAAACAAAAACATAGTAATAATAATACTAAAAATAAGAATAATAATAATGATAAATTAATTACCTAACTTTATTTTATTCTTTTTAAGAACCGATTTCCACTTCTTCTAAGATTTCTCGCCCATTTTTAATTTGTCGACGAAGAATGATAAGGTGTACAGTAGGGCATAACAACAATTTTGGCTTAGGTGTTTCAAAGATCCAAGTAGCAAAAAGTCCATCTGAATACCATCGATCTAGTGGACTCCCTTAATATGTTTGGCATTCCTCAAGCCCTCTTTCTTATTCTTCTTTTTTTTTTTCTTTTTTTTTTACCAATTCTCTTATCTCATCCAGTTATTTCTCATTTTGTTCTTTTAGCTCATTCATGTACTTTTTTTTTCACCTATGCTCAGAAAGGGAGCATAAGCATGAGTGTATTCTTCTTCCTTAATCTTCATCTTACCCTTCATTGGATATGATTTGTATATATCTTCTTTCTCATGTTCATTCTCCTTAGGCCTTCCATTTCCTACTTCTTTTTCTTATTTATCCTTCATTGTAACTTTTCTTTCATCATTTTTCTCCAGTAACCCTCTAAAAGATAAATATTCTAGTGCCTTGAAAAAGGAAGAATCTAGATCCTCTGTTATATGAGATTTTCATTTGTTCATTAGGATGAATGTTAGTTCTTCAACTGTTAGTCATTTTAATTCTCCATAATAAGCTATTATGCTCTCTATTCTCTATCTTTCTCCTAAACTTGGACTTTGAGTCATGTAATCGATTCCTCTAAAGTAGGAAAGAATAGCGGTGTAGTTCGTAAGATAATATTGTTGGTGTTTATAATGTCATTGGTGAAATGGAGTGAACTTCTTAGCTGCAAATTTTGATCAAACTATCAAGTGACCTAATGATGGGCCCTAAATTCTAGATCCTCTAGAATTTGTAGTCAAAATACCTTTAAGAAGTAGTCCTTTTAGGTTAGTTGAGGTCTAAAGTTCTGGGTTGAATTTACTAAAATTTATATAAAAAGTTTTGAATGACCTTCTTCAAGGTCTCAATCACCTTTTATAGCAATACTCGGTAGATCTTTTCGTATTTGTCATTATCTTTTTCCTTTTCTAGCTTAATTAATATTTTTCCCTCCATTACATTATTCCTTTTGAATGTTATTCTGTAATATCTCATAGTAATTATGATTATTATTGCCTTTTGTGATTTACCTAGATGCATTACTACAAAAATCAAAGTCTAACTATGTGAAAATCATGGGCCCTTAACCAGTCCATTATTGTTAATGCCCAATCTCAATTCTATACGAAAGCGTGTATGGCATGGATTAGCCCATTGTAAGGTTAGTAAGTAGTTTTTGTGCGAAAGCCCATTTTTTAATATGTGATTCCACCCGTTATAACAGATAGCGAGCAAAAATATTTGAAGGATTTAAGTTCATTTTGAGTAGCTTCTTTTCGTGCCCCAGTCCGCTATATGGTTTATAAATTTGCTTGAAATAGCAGACACATATATCTTAATGATTTTGACTTTATTATCCGGCTCGAAAATAGTTCAAATTAGTCAAAAGCATCTTTCACTCTAAATTGTCAAGTTGGGATCTACGGGCTTGATATTTAGACTTGAAATCACATTTCTCATTTTCAAGCCCAAAAGCAGATCTCTCTTTTGGCTTTAAGGTCGCGATAAAAAGGGTTAGAGGTCCATCTTAGTATACCATTTTCAACTGGACTATTACAACATTTTAAAAACTACATAATAATCCATTTTAGCTTGGTAAAATTAATTTTTAAAAAAAATATATATATATTAATATTGAAATTTTGGGAGTTAAGTAATACATCTATTTATGAAACAAGATAAAACTGCATGTGGATGCTATTCGGACATGTACATGAGTGTTAAGAGTGACTATAATTTAATTCTTGAAAAGTCTTGGAATTTTTAAATTCTTTAGAAATTTAAATTCAATTGCAAAACTTGTACTTTCAAGTTCATATTTAATTTTTAGAATAAAGTTTTTGATTTATTTTATCAATATTCAATCATGATGATTTTTCATCTAATTATTTTTTTTCATTAAATTTATATAAAAATGTCATTCATGCTGTCATGTATATTCGCAGTGATACTAACTTATAATTGATGATTCTTTTACCTTATCGCATCACTAACTAAGTCATATCTTTAAAATAGATATTTGTATAGATATATAGGGAAAGCAGATTATCAAATCTTAGAACGTCTTCGGTGGAATGTGTATTTGCAATTTTTCCACGGCCACGTCAGTAACGTGGATAATATTTTAAAAAATAGAGCTCCAATGGTACCGTCTATTTTAAATGTTCAGCTGACGTGACAAATTTTAAATTAGACATCGTCTATCAGAACTTATATTTTAGACAGTCAAATAGACATGTTGACTTAGCTTTTAAATATTATTTAATTAGATTTTTAACATGTTTCAAATTCTGTTTGTTATAGTAAAAGAGTTTAATTTTAATTAAATTTCTATTAAAATTAAAAAAGAAATAGGGATATATATGAGTAGTTTTAAACTATACTGTTTATCAATAAAAATTGTCACCTCATCAATCACAACTTCTAATTTACAATGTCACATCATCTGACGCCCACGTTTCATTGGAGATGTTGTTAGAAATGTGTCAAAAAAAGAGTTCCACTATACCGAAAATTATCCATTATTTGTCCAAATGTAAACTATCATGGTAAAAAAACACTTCATCACATTACCCATTCTATATATAATTTTGAATATCAAATCGCATCCGAATGGATGAACAATATTTTTATCATAAAGATAATAATTTATCAATGGTTTCAAATAAAAATAATCATCTTATCTTGTTGCAGTAATTATCATTAATTTATCCCTATTTTGAAAATAATGATAAAAAAACAACTCTTCCATGTTTTAATCTTTTTATATAACCACATATATATATATATATATATATAAAACAATAATATATATTTATAATTATCCATCTTTAAAAAATAGTTCATATTAAAATTATATTTTTTTTTCTACCCCCACTTATTAATTTTCATTAAATAGAAAAAAATAAAATATTAAAATAATCATTTTTAATATTATTTTAAAAAATGAAAATACGCTAAAATTAGGCATTATAAAAAAAAATTCTTCTTAATTTTAAACCAACCCTAAAATTTTTATATTTTTAGATTTTTTTAAAAAAAAATAAAATTATTTTTTTAAAAAAAAATATAAAAATAAACTTAAGCATCAAACCAGAGATCATATAAAATATAATTTATTCCTGGTGCAGTTTTGCTTCCTGAGTCTGGGAAGCAAATCTGAAAAGTAGGAATATTATAATCATTTTTAATTTTAATCTAAAATATAATATTTTTCAATAAAAAATCTAAAAATACAACCCTCAGAGTAAGATAAAACTTTTAAAAATAAAATATAAAATGATTAAATTTTGAAAAATAAAATAAAACAGTTATTTTCACATTTATAGAACGTAAAATTTTATCATATATTTATAGAAAGTGAACTTACAGGAGTAAAATACATTTGCCGAAACCAAATTACAAAAACTTCCAATTCAACACCAAGAGGAACCAGCAACGGTGTCCAAATTCCCATCAAAACCAACCATGGTGGTCGGACTGTCTCCAACGTTATTATTGGAACTTACTTGCGTCCCAAGCGAGTAAAACCCCAAACCAAAACCCTGAAACCCTACCTTAGACTGCAAGCAACCATTAGCTTCATCAACACTCTTATCTTCCTCAGTCTCCCTATACTTGTTCAAATAAATCTTCAACGGAACGACATAATTCTCGAAGCCAAGAGTCGTCATGGCCCAAAGAAGGTCATCGCCATTGATGGTCTTTCGCTTCTCACGTTGACACTTGTCGGATGCCTCGCCGGTGACGAAGCTGATGAACTCCGAGACGCACTCCTGAACGGTTTCTTTGGCTTCTTTGGAGATTTTCGCATTTGCCGGGAGGGATTTTTTCATTATTCGGCTTACGTTTGCTATCGGGAGGAACCGGTCCTGGTCCTTGTCGGATGGGGCAGGGCTGGTCGGGCCGGGTGGGCTGGATTGGGTGGGTTTTCCGGTCATTTGTGTGGTCTGGTTGGGTTTGTGTGGATGGGTTATTATATAAAGATGGGAAGAGAAGGGTGAGGAGTGATTTAAAAAGTGGATAGGCGGTTTGATTGGGACAGAAAAGGAAATAAAATTAGTAAAGATGCTGTTTGATTAAAGGATGGTTTTGAGAGTGTGTAAAACAGGAGAAAGGAAAATGAGGGGTTTTTATTATTAAAATTTATAGATTTATATATGAAAATTATATTTAAAAATTAATTTTAATTTTAAAAAATTGAAATTTTTAAACTTACAATTAAATTAAATTAAATAAATTATTTAAAATTTATTTATTTTACTAATTTTAAAAATTTTTTTTTACAGAATTTATAAAAAAATATATTTTACATATTGATTATATTTTAATTTTTTTTTAAAAAAACTATAAATTTAAAATAAAATTTATATGACAGTAACTTAAGATTTCAAAGGATTAAAATGAAATTTTTTATTAAATATTAATAAAATTAAATAATGAAATATATATATATTAACAATAAATATAATTTAAACATTTTAATTATTCTTCCACTAAGAATTAACTACTTTTACTTAATTTTAATAAAAATCACTTATAATTTTCAACTTAATTTTTTTTAATTTATATTTTACAAAATTAGTGAAATAAGAATATGTTTAAGAAGTTTGGATTTTTCTAGTATTTTCTTAATTTAATAATAATCCATTAAACATGATCCAAATAATTAGCTCCATATTTAAAAAAATTTAAAGAAAAGATTATCATTTTTTTTAATTATGTCATTTGTAATTTAAATTTTTTTTTATGGGTGGCATCCAAGTTTAGAGTGGAAATAATAAAAGAAATGAAAGTGAAAAATTTATAAAATATCTTGCTGAATACTTATCTGGTCCAAGCTGAAACATTAGCTTTGGTATAATTCAATGAAGAACCAGATTCACATCCAGTCACTTTGATTTTATTCACCAAATAGTTAACTTTAACTTTAGCCAATGATTTATGTTGCTTGAGATGAATAGAATATAGGTCCCATCCAACATCCACAAAATAAAATAATGGTGGAATCAATCCTCACCTCAATACACAATCATAGACCCCTTTTTATTATTATTTTAATTCTACCTGCATTTTTCAATTTAATTTTCATAAACATAAAATTTGTAAGTTTATCAATTCAAAATATTATAAAAACTAAGGGTTTTTTTTATTATAAAGAAATTAGTGTCTAAAATTAGGTTTATGGTAATAGATTTAATGTAATTGGAAGTAGTTTAACTAATAATTGATTAATTAATATAAAATTAACTTTATAAATAAAAAGAAATTAAGATAATTAAAAAAAGTAAAATATAACTAAAAAAATAAATATCAAAAATAGATTCATAAACTATCTTAATAAAAATAAATAAACTATCAAAAATATTTTTTTAAAACTAAACTTCCTAAAATATATTTTAAAGAAAATAAAAAATAAATTAGAACTCATTTAATATATTTATCATTTTCTTATATCAGTTAGATCTATCAGTAATATTATAATTTTAATATAAATAATCATTGTTCTATTTTTTTTCTTTAAATAAAAGTTCAAAATGATATTATTTTAATTTTTAAATAATTAAAATCGATTTATTAGTTTAAATATTAAAATTGAATAAAAAAATTTATAGGCTAATATTGAAATAAAGTTCAAAAAGTATCTTATGGTGTTTCTTCTCCACTAAATGTTAATCAATTCCCTTCACAAATTTAATGAAATATACCTTTTTGAATCATATAAACATAAGTTAATATGTTGGCTAGTTTGTTTATTATATATTTGTATATTTATTCAGTTCTTCAAACTCTCACATATACAACATATAAAAATCACAGTCAAACCCTACAATAAAAAATAATAAAAGAAAATAAATAAATAAAAGAACTAGCTAATCATTTAATTCAACATAGTTGTGACAAATGGCTTCTTTTGGAAGGTCCTTTTACCAATTCAACTTTTTCATAATATTATATGAATAATTATAATATGATCTGTCTCCTAATTGCTGTTTTACTTAGAACCTAGATATTTATTTAATTAACAAATATTAAAATTTTATATAGATTTATTTGTCTCCTGTGCTGTTATCAACAGGATGATATTGTAAAAATTCTATAAATTGATTAGATAAATTGAAGTTTGACATTGATAGAAGCTTCTAAGTCAATTACAGGGGCAGTATTGTAAACTAGTTGGTGTATCTCATCTTTGTCTGAAAATGGTTGATCAATTTCTTGAATAATTAATTGAGAAAATCATTTAAAAATGTGTTGCAGGGAGTTAATTAATTCAAGTGTTTAATTTGTGAGAATAATATTTGGACACAAACTTCCAAATGAATGAAATGAATTGTTGCTATTTCACACCATTCATGCCTACATAAAGAATGTTATTTGATCCAAATTTGGAAATTAAAATCATAATACTAAATTTTAAGTAATTATTCATCTATTCATTTGGGTTCATATATTATAAATTATTAATATATTTCATGTCATATTATTTAACTATAATTTAGATAATAATTGAGATTGTTCAACATTATTCACATATCAATAGAATGTATTTGAATTAAAATTCTTTATACTTCACCATTACAATTATTTGTTCACAGCATATAACATCTTCTGAAATTAGATTGTCCATTCAAAAGTAATGTTCTAACATTATTAGCTTATAGAAGAATAAGAACACTTTATGAATGTGTTGTAATTGCTAGTAGTGGGACTGTTGCCCTTAGATATTGTAACATTTCCTTTTAAAAGGCATGATATATTATTAGTATCAATAATAATGTGTTATTTTTTAAAAGTCTAAACTTCAAAAACTTTCGAACTAAGATTGCTTGACTTAAAAGAAAATTAGGGATGAACAACCTTTCAAGAAACCTCTCTATATAAATGATTTAGAGGAATTTTTTTAAAAACATGGGAGTACGGAAGAAAAAATATTTAAAAGTCTCTTAATAGTTGTGAGGCTAGTAGTCAGCACTAACATCTGTTAACAGAGTGATAATATTTCGATAAAACAGATTGTTGTCAATGATGATGTCTTTGGAAAGGAAAGGCCATTACAAAGTGAATTCACATAGAAGCATACAAGAGAAAACAAAGAACTGATAAAAGTCTTATGATAGTTTGTAGATTGATAAAAACTCTCATGGTGGTTTGTAGAGCTGCTATTGATATGAAAATAAATTAACTCAAGTAGCAATCTTGTAAAAGGAAAGATGATTCCAAAGTTATATTAGATCTATTTTGTGGTTGCAAGTTGTGTCCCATGATTGTCGGTAAAGGTAGAGTTCTGAAACCGATCGTGGATGAGTTACAACAAAGATGTTCTTTATTATTGTAACTGTTATGGATAAGGATAAAATCAACATGCAGAGGTAACTAACACAAAAGATAATGATAAACATGAGTTGGTTAAGATAAAGGGATAATGATCAATTTACAATCTTCTATCAACATACAAACTCTGATTCAAACTCTGTTATTAAATACCATATATAAACATCAAATGTAATTATTACTGTAGTACGTATAAAGTATACCATTTTTTTTATATTTTCTTGGTTTCTTATTAATTATGAGTACCGCTAATATAGTATCAAAGCATTCAGATAAGTCTTCCGCAAACTAAATCAATAAATCGTTGCGCTCTGTAAAACTCGAGTTAATCATTAAATTAACTCATATAAATTTTCTTCCTTGGAAGCATGAGGTTTAGGCTGCAATTAAGAGTAACCAGCTCGAATCATATATTGATTCAACTGTAAAACCTCCAGTCAAGTTTAATGCCAATGGAAAAATCAACGACAAATTCACCAAATGGGAGCAACAAGATCAAAGTCTATTTTGTTGGATTTTATGTTCAATCAACCAAGATCTTCTACTGGAGCTAGTTGGGTGTAGCAAAGCTTGTGAAGTTTAGAGTGCCCTCAAAAGACTTTTCTTATCTCAATCCAAGACAAATATAATGCAATTGAAGATACAACTAAATTCATTAAATAAGGATGACCTCACAAATGACATTGTATTTAATAAAAAAGAAGAGTTTGATGGACTCACTTGCAAACACCCTCAAGAAAGTCATAAATATTAGGTGGATATCAGTAAAGGTGAGTAAGAACAACATCTAATATTGTAGTTTTTATTATAACCTTTAGTATTTATTTATTTTTTTTTATAAAAAAATTGCGATATATGAAAGAAATAATAGTTCACCACCGATCGACAATTCCTGATAAGGTTTGTAATTCTAATATTGTAGTTTGTATTATATCTTTAAAATAATATACTAAATATAAATTTTGATTCCAGTGGTACTATAATGTTTCACGTCGATAAACCTACAACAAAAATGACAATTAATAAAATCATAAATGAATGGACTCGATTGATAAATAGTTGTTTTAATTATTAGTTTTTTTAAAAAAAAAAATATTATAACTAGATAACAATAGCTTTATAGGATTATGATACTTAGATTGTGACTTTAGTACCAACTTCATAATATCTATTGACATGGTATTGGTAGTTTTGTAAAATATTTTGATATATGTAAACTTTTATTGCAAAATATTTGTAAGTTCTTTTGTATTTTTTAAAAAAAATATTTTTATTCAATTACTATAATACAGTTTTGTAATTATAAATAAAAATGGAATATAAAAAATAAAATCAACAAAACCTATAATGACGGTTATCAAATCAACGGGATAATATATGACTATCTTTGACAATAGTTAACATGAGTGTATCAAATAATGACTTTTGATGACTTTCATAGATTTTTTAGTGTCATTAAAAATCTGCAGATATCTAATCATGACTTTTGAAGACTCTATAAAAAACTTGGGGTATCTAATCATGATTTTTATAGACTTTTAAAATGTCTTCAAAAGTCATGGGGTATCTAATCATGACTTTTATAAACTTTTAAAAAGTCTTCAAAAATTTTTAGGTATCTAATAATGACTTTTATAGAGTTTATAAACATTTTGGGGCATTTTAATATTCATGACTTTTGAATACTTTTAAACTTGACAGACTTTTATATATTTTTGCAGATTTTTTTTAACTAATTAAGGAAATTTAAAGTTAAAATATTGTTTCTTCCTTTCATCACAAACTTTGAATGACTTTTTGAAGACTTTAAAGTATTAACAAATGGAAACTCAATTTCAACCCCATTAGTTATTATTTTATATATATATTTTTTTACTTTAATTATAATTGTGAAATATTTAGGAATCATCTATACATATACAGTCAAACCTCTCTATAACTGTCATTCTCTATAACAGCAATTCACTATAATAGCTGAATTCCTTCCAGAACCGTTTTTTCAATGTTATTTTAATTCTCTATAACGGCAATTTAGCTATAACAGCAACAACCGTAATTTGAATAGAACACTCTGTATAAAACGCATCCTCTATAATGACATATTCAAATATAATACATTATTCTTTTAATAAAATGATATCAAAATTAGGAATTTAAATAACTATTGTAATTAACTTTAACAAATAAAATAATTTTTTAATGTTTAATAATTAAAAATGACGAAGGAAAAGATTGCAAAAGTAGTGATAATGAATATGATTAAATTTGAAAGGCTTCCTAATTATAAATAATTAAAGAGAAAATTTTGAAATATTAAAACTTAGATCATCCCCAGCGCTAGTCTTTGAGGGAGTCTCTCATCAGACAAAAGAGACTCTGCATGGTCTCTCCATATTGGATTACCATTGCCTTCGAGGGAATGCAATTGACTACCTTTTATTGAAAGTTTGGACCAAAATTTTTGTTAATTTAAGTATTATATTGCTAGTAAGAGATTGGAGGAATCTTCCAAACAAGCTACTATTATAGACTCTTTCCGTCATATTGGAATAAATTTAACTTTAAAAATATTCTAAATTATGCATATATTATTTAGAGTTTATTTCTTTAAAAATATATATTATGAGTTGATAATGGCCAAGTGAGACCTATGACCTTCATATGGCTGTTATATGCGAATAACAGTCATTCACTATAACAGCCAAAAAATTGTCATACAAACGATGTTATAGAGGGATTTGACTGTATATTTTTTTCGATAATATTTTTTGTTTACTTTATCAAGTGTTATATTTTTTGGTTTATTGAAACAATAAATTTATTTTTATCATCTATTTATATTAAAAAATAGACTGTCTCTTCTATCAATTACATTTAACAAATAATTAAAGTTTGGGTAAGAAAGTGTAAACACAATAATAATTTACTCGGCAAATTCATAGAGTGAAATAAAGATACACAATAATTGAAAGAAAAAAGTAAGAGAAAGGAAAAGGGGAAGGAAAAATTATAAAATATCAAAATTGAAAAACTTTTGATGCCAAAAGACTTTTTATTTTCAATGTCAATGAACTTTCATCCATTCTTAAAAAGGTTTTCGAAAGTATCAAAATTAACCAATTGATATATGAAAGTCATTAAAAGTTTATAGAAGTTATTGAAAATCTAAAAAAAAAATCATTTATAAAAATCCATCAAAGTCTATAAAAATCATGAAAAATATATTTTAGAGGGTTATTTCCACAAAATAACCCCTCAATTTTTCAAACGTTTTACTTTAAGCCACTGGTTTTGAAAAGTTTTGCAAAACCACCCCCAAAATCAAAACAACTAGTGATTTTGGGGTTTGGATAGGTGGTTTTGGATAATTATGATATCTTAATTATTTTAAAATTTATATTAATAATTTCAATTATTAAAACATCATGATATTCTAAAACTACTCATCCAAACCCCAAAATCACATGTACAACAACAAAACAATTGTTTTGATTTTTGGGGGTGGTTTTGCAAAACTTTCCAAAATTGGTGGCTCAAAGTAAAACATTTGAAAAAGTGAGGGTTCTTGAAAATAACCCATATTTTAGAAGTCTATGAAAGTCACTACTAGATTTATAAAGTTTATGAAAGTCTATAAAAGTCTTAAAAAATCATTCACTTTTTAAAGTTTATAAAAATCGGTAAAAGTTTACAAAATTCATGATTAGATATTGATTTAAAACTGCTAAAATATGGATTTTAGTACAATAACGGTATATATATATATATATATATAAATTCAAAATTTTTCCATTGCTGCCAAAATTATTCTCATAGCACCGCTATTATAAATAATCAACTATATATTAACGGAATTCTTGGAAATTTGATGATGGTGTTATGCTTCAGATTCGTTATAAATCGTGAACTTTGGAACACTTTCCAAAGAGTTTTATTTGCCTTATATGACAAGGTGAACTCTTGGAATAAGATACAACGATAACCACGTATAAAGATATGAGAGGAACAAATGCTACAATCTCTTGTTTTTATAAGCACTACGTAATGATAACTAAGAATAATTTTGGAAGGGAGAAACTTCTTGCTGTTTTTCCATTTGTATAGAGATCTATTTATAGACTCCAAAAGTTATTTATGAAATAATATGTTGTTTCATAAAGTCATACCATTTCACTAAGGACATGACTTTTTAATATGAAAAGTCATTAGTCACATTGTTTGGTGTGAAACAATATGATATTTTATGAAATAATGTTATGGTTCAAGAAATAATATGATGAAAGATCACATTATTTCATAATTACAGATTCCTTTCGAAATTATCTCTAACAATCCCCTATCATTTCAAAGGAATATATTATACAATATATATCATTTATGAGTATAAAGCAACTAGGAATACATGCATAACGAAGGTGTCTTTGCGATTGAACTTTTATTTAGTGGAATATAATTTCTATTAATTTGATTTTAAAGTTTATACAAACATTTGAATCTTCCAACCTTTTTGAGTAATAGGGTATATCTCACACACGGTTTTCATTACATATATTTTTATACAATTAATGCTTTTATTCGCCCTGCATTTTATCCGTTAGTGAATGCATGGAAGTTAAACCTATAACTTTTTGAAGCGGCACCACTTTGCATTCCACATAGGTAGACCTTTCTTATACCCCTACAATAGTACAACCACCATCAAGATCTATTAAGAATTGAATAATTCAACCTACATAAACAAGTTATAGGTAAAGCACTAACCTTTGGAATGGTTAATTATTTTGTGCTTTCAATCACTAAAAATGTTGTCATTCATTGAACCTGAGATTGGACATTGTATCGAGCGTCAAGTTGAAACTTCACCCTTCGTGATCATTCATTATAGGTTTTAGTCCTATCCCCTGTGATATTGGTAATATCGTGTCTCTAACTAATCCTTTTGTAAATAGGATCCACTACATTTTTTAACTAGCACATATACATCATTTATAGTAATTTGATTAATATTACTATGTCTTAGACTATTATGCCTGGAATTATCATTTTACATATGATCATATGCTCTTACTATTTGAGCGATGTTATCACAATGTAAAAAAATCAATGGTATGGGTTTAGGTATCTTGTAAAGAAAATTTCTCAACTATTATGCTTCTTGGAGATAGATAACATTGTAACAAATTCTACAACCATAATTGAATATGTTATGCACGTTTACATTTTAGATCCCAAAAAATTGTACCGGCACTGAAAAGTTATGACTATCCACTAGTCCAAGTAATTTACTTCTTATTTTATACCAAACTAGCATCTTAATACTATTCTTAACTTACAGGATGTCTACTATAACATCCAGTAATGTAAAGTATTTTCAATATACTTGATTACTCTTATAATAACATGCTAGTAGTATTGCTAGTGTACCTTTTCATCTTGTCAATGACAAATGCTCTATCAGGTCTTATTCTTGTCATGACTACATCATGCACTCTATAAACTTGACATATTCAAATTGAGTTACAAAAATTCCATTTATTTTATTCTAATTTGAAATTAGAAAGAATGAAGTTAAATAGGCTTAAAATCGTAATGATTGAACTTCTTAGCACATTCTCAGAGTAGTGAGATTGTGTTAAAACTACTTTATCTTTAGCCTCTATTAAATAAATATAAGAATATCTAGAAAAATAATCAATAAATTTGATTGCGTACCTGTTTCTTCCTATGGTAGGAATGTTGTGAAATTCTCTCTAATCATAAATGCACCCTCTTAGGCTATTTACCTGTTCTTCAATGCAACCTATGGTATTCGTTCTCTCTTCAACGATTTTTCATCTTAATCAGCGAGATCCTCGGATATTGTAAAAGACAAAACATATATGACCTATAATGAAAAAAGAAAGTCCATCTTCTAAAATCCATTCTTTCAAATTTTTTCAACTTGTTGACTTTGGTGGTCAAATCCTTGATTGAAGTCAAAATAAAACTCTTTAATTGTTGACGGATTCTTTGAAATTTGATGATGATATTATGCTTTAGATTCGTTATAAAATGTAAAGTTTGGAACATTTTTCAAAGAGCTTTATTTGCCTTATATGACAAGGTAAACTCCCGGGATAATATACAACGATAGCCACGTATAAAGATATGAGAGGAACAAATGCTGCAGTCACTTGTTCTTGTAAGCACTACGTGATGATAACTAAGAATAAATTTGGAAGAGAGAAACTTTTTACTCTTTTTCCATTTGTATAGAGATCTATTTATAGACTTCAAAAGTCATTTATGAAAAAATATGTTGTTTCATAAGGTTATACAATTTCAGTAAGTTCGAAGAGTCATTAGTTATATTGTTTCGTGTGAAACAATATGATGTTTCATGAAACAATGTGATGGTTCAAAAAATAACATGATGAAAAATCACATTGTTTTATAATTATAGATTCTTTTCGAAATTATCTCTAACACTATAGCGGTTATTAACCATCGTTGGGTTATATAATACAACGACGATTTTTAGCAGTTATTAGCGGTAATTTAAGATAGTGGTTCAAAACCACTATCACATGTAGAGCTGTAAAAATGGATTGAGACCCACGGGTCAGCTTGTTTAACTCGTGAATAAAAAGGTTAGAGCCATAATTTTTATAGCCCATTTAAAATGTGAGTTTTTTTTAGCCCGGTTAATACGAGTTGGCCCGCGAGCCAACCCATTTAACAATTAACATATTTTTTTATTTTAATTAGATAATAGGTATGGATGCGAATGTGTCTGTACAACCAATATTGGGAAGAACAGAATTGATGCATGCAACTATTGAAATGAATATGTACAAACTAAAATGTACAATGATGTTATAATTAAGAATGAACATGTAGGTTTGTTATAAACCGTCATTATATATGCAGGCTAGCCTGGTCCGTTTAAGCCCGCAAAGGTTGGTTTAGAGTTGGAAAATCTTCAGCCATTTAAAACTCGGGCTATATTGATCCGACTTGTTTAAGTCCGGTCTGTTTAAAACCGTGCGGCTGACCCATTTAGCCCGTTTTATAGCTCTAATCACATGTGTAAAAGCAATAACAATACATATAATAACGGTTCTATTATTTTTCACAAAAAGAATTTTTATTAAATATGAGGTTTTGACGTAGTATCTGAGAAATATAAAATTTTCAAAATCTTTTTGGAGGGAAAAAATTTCAAAATCTTATTATTTTTTCAATTGCATCATTGAGAATTAGGGGTGTGCAAAAAGTCTGAACCTGAAAACCCAGACCGATCCGATTTTGACCTGATCTCGACCCAAAAAATAATCGGGTTCGGCCCGGTCCACTAAATGTAAAGGTTTCGGATTTTTTCTGGTCATCATTTTCAACAAATATATAAAAGAACTCGAAATCCGGACCAACTTGACCTTGACCTAAAAAATAACCGGATTTAGTCAGTAAAAATAATTCAAAATTTTGAATTCGGATTTTTTCGGATCAGTCCAAACCCGACCAGAACCCGACCCATGCGCAACCCTATTGAGAATGTTCTTTACATAAAAAATGATCCTATCTTAATCCAAATGAAAATTTTGGAGAGGAGAGGATTTTTTTCTGTATTAACTTTTTATTTACATATTTAAGAGCGTATACAATGCTCCACTTTTGCCGCTCCACTTCCATAAAAAAAGACACTTTTCTGTCCCCTACCATTGTTTATCTAGAAAAAAGTGGGACGCGTCCCAACAAATTGTCCCAATTTGTTTTTTTTTTTCTCTAAATTAATTTTTAAATTATTATATTTATATAATAAATTATATTTTAAATATTACTTTTTTCTTTTAAAAAAAATTAATTATTATTTTTTATACTTTATAAATACAATTTTATATATTTATTTTATTTCATAATTTTATTATTATTAAAATTAAATTAAATTAATTTATTTTAAAAAATTAATTTAAATACATTTATTTATAATTTTTTAAAATTTATAATATTTTTTAACTTCAAGTTATCAATTAATTGTTACCAATTAACCATTAATCTGATTGTTACTTATCAAATAAATATATATTTAAATTTAATTAAAATTTAAATTATGTATAATTAATTAATTATTAAATATTTAAAACATAATATTAAAAATAAATTATTAAATTTTAATATTAAAATTAATAAAATAATATGTGGGAAGTACAATTGGAAAAAAAACTGTCCCACAATTGGAGATAAATATGATGACCAGTTGCCACGTGGTCAGAAGTGTTAAAAGATAGTTCGAGACTTTCTCTCACACTCTAAGGAAAAGAAGACGATCAAAATTGTAAAGTTATCACCCCTCATGAGATTAGAGAGCAAACGAGGAAAAAAAAATTGTATAGAGGATCTTAAAATTAGGTTTTTTTAGCCCTTCCGGTTAATCAAAGTTAAGCCATATCTGGTTATATGCAATTTTTGTTATCCCATCAATAAAATGGATCATTCAAAAAAAAAAATCATCAGCTTGTATCAATAGAAGTAAATAAGAGGAAGATTTTCAGAAGAATCCAACAAAAGTGCAACACAAAAGCATGAAACTAAAGTGAACCCATTAACATCACCAACATGATTGCATTACATGATGCAAGAAACTGTAGCTGATCACGCCCTACAATGGCGGTTTTGAAACCAAACCAGTCTGATGACTTTGCAAGACACTTGTCGTTGACCAATGAACTTAAAATGTTGTCTTTTTTTCTCTTCCTTTTGACTGGGACCCAATGAACCACTGCACGCCACCATCCACTTTTTGATGAAAAGTTGAGAAGATACTCGATTCACTCTCACACAGAGTCTCACTGACCCAACGCACATTACATTACATGGATTGTGATCCAAATACCCTTTTCAACAAAATTGAATAAAGTACACAAAAGGTGCCCCATTAAAATCACATAATTAGTAATCTTTGTGTTAATAATGAGAAATTATCTACTTGTGTTTGAATTCTTTCTCTGCTATAATGTTCTTTGTCTAAAACAGTTTTGAAGATCATCAATGGGGAGAGATTTACTGGTTTTGATACTCCTGGTGGCTTTTCTTCGCAGTTTTCTGTCAATGATCTCTGCTAATGTCGAAGGTTGTCCCTGAAATTTTGTCTATATTTTGTTTGAATAAGATGTGTATGAATTAACATGTCATGAATTGTTGCCATTGTTGTTGATTTAGTGCTGTTTAGTAATTTGGATTGGAATCAGTGAGGGTTTGCATTCATTAGTTTTACATACGTGGATCAAATGGGAAAATTTTATTGTTACATTACCTTGATTCATGAAATTAGGTTTACACTTTAGAGGATTAGTATTAGTGGTTGATGATGATTATAATCATTTTTAGACTGAGTTGGAGAAGCCCTTTTGAATGTTCATGATGTTTTTTCAGTAGAATGTAAGGTTGCTTTTGTTATTGTTATTGATGGAATGTGCTGTGAGCAGGAGATGCATTACATAGCCTCCGTGCGAATTTGCTAGATCCTTATGGTGTCCTGCAGAGCTGGGATCCTACCCTTGTAAATCCCTGCACTTGGTTTCATGTTACCTGTAACAATGAAAACAGTGTCGTACGTGTGTAAGTAGTTCGAATCTCTCAGTCTTTTGAGCGTATGGAGTGTCGAATTCTTATGTGTCTTTGTGTTTGTGTTAGCGATCTAGGAAATGCTGCATTATCTGGTCAACTGGTTGCAGACATTGGCTTGCTTAAGAACTTACAGTACTTGTGAGTTATCCTACAGATGTAATTTTGATGGTTGCTTTTTGTTCTTCATTGTGTTTCAAAGACCTTCTTCTCATAAAATTGGTTGTTAACGTCATCAACATTTGTATATGCATGATAGGGAGCTCTATAGTAACAATATAAGCGGAAAAATCCCCGATGCACTTGGAAATCTAACGAATTTGGTGAGCTTGGATCTTTACTTGAACAACTTTGAAGGACCTATTCCTGACTCGCTGGGGAAGCTGACACAATTGCGTTTCTTGTACGAACACACCTGTTCAAGTATATTTAACTTGATCATTTAGTTGATTTCATGTTTGTTTGTGTGATTCATATTCAAACTCTCATTGTGTAACATTGCTCTTGTAATGTGTTTCTGCAAGAATAGGCGGCTGAACAACAACAGCTTGTCGGGTTCTATACCCATGTCGTTGACAAATATTTCTGCGCTGCAAGTCTTGTGAGTTAGTAATTTTATTTTATTTTTCTCTTTTCTTATGCTTCTTCTTTACTGTTTGGTAATATCTTGGTTTTGGTGGCATGACATTAGCCTTTCGCAATGTTGAATGCAGGGATTTATCGAACAACCGCCTGTCAGGACCTGTTCCAGACAATGGCTCATTTTCACTCTTTACTCCTATCAGGTATCCTGTTTGTGTTAACAATTCTTCCTCAGAGAAGTGACGGAAATAATTGATGCAATCTCTTATTTTTGGCTTCCAGTTTTGCGAATAACTTGAACTTATGCGGCCCTGTATCTGGAAAGCCTTGTCCGGGATCTCCTCCATTTTCGCCTCCACCTCCATTCATACCTCCTGCATCTGTTTCTCCTCCAGGTAGTCTAATATCCATCAGATTATTCATTTTCGATACAAATGCTGCCTTGGCTAATTGTTTGTCAAGATACTACTTTTAGTATTAATTGTGAGCATTTTATCTGAGGACTCATGTATTTTGCATCATTATCACAATCATTAGAAACTAGTCCTACTGCTGCTATTGCTGGAGGCGTTGCTGCTGGTGCTGCTTTGCTGTTTGCTGCCCCAGCCATCGGGTTTGCATATTGGCGACGAAGAAAACCTCAAGAGTTTTTCTTTGATGTACCTGGTTAGTTTTCAAATCTCTATATAGTAATCTTGCAGATATTTCAAATCTCTATATAGTAATCTTGCAGATATTTTAGTCTTAATCTCATTCGTATTTATGCTACCAGCGGAGGAAGATCCAGATGTTCATTTGGGTCAGCTCAAAAGGTTTTCATTGCGAGAATTGCAAGTTGCAACCGATAGTTTCAGCAATAAAAACATTCTGGGCAGAGGTGGATTTGGTAAGGTGTACAAGGGACGCCTAACTGATGGTACGTTGGTTGCTGTTAAGAGACTTAAAGAAGACCGTACGCCTGGTGGCGAGCTGCAGTTTCAAACTGAAGTAGAGATGATTAGCATGGCTGTGCATAGGAATCTCCTAAGGTTACGCGGTTTTTGCATGACACCAAGTGAACGGCTACTTGTTTACCCATATATGGCTAACGGAAGTGTTGCATCATGTCTAAGAGGTATTAATTTTGGTTCATTTCATAATGTTTCTTGTTCATTTATAACCTTTCGATTTGTTCCTGTAGAGCGGCCACCACTAGAGGCCCCCCTTGAGTGGTCAAAGAGGAAAAGAATCGCGTTAGGGTCTGCAAGAGGCCTCTCGTACTTGCATGATCATTGCGACCCAAAGATCATTCATCGTGACGTGAAAGCAGCAAATATACTGTTGGATGAGGAGTTTGAGGCTGTTGTTGGTGACTTTGGCTTGGCTAAACTCATGGATTACAAGGACACACATGTTACTACAGCTGTACGTGGCACCATCGGACATATAGCCCCAGAATATCTCTCGACTGGAAAGTCCTCTGAGAAGACTGATGTTTTTGGTTATGGTATCATGCTTTTAGAGCTGATCACGGGTCAGAGAGCTTTTGATCTTGCTAGACTTGCCAACGATGACGATGTTATGCTGCTTGATTGGGTAAGCTCCAGACAATTAGCATTCTCAGGGGTGTCAATTTGAATCAGCATACGAATTCTAAGTATAATAAATTAATGAATACTATAAGCAAATCTAAATTCTGCTTGTGATTGGTAGCATCATGAACTGAATGTGTCCTAAACCGTTTTTCAGGTTAAGGGGCTTTTAAAAGAGAAGAGATTGGATATGCTTGTTGATCCTGACTTGCAGAACAAGTATGTTGAATCAGAAGTAGAACAGCTAATTCAAGTAGCATTGTTATGCACGCAAAGCTGTCCGATGGAGCGGCCTAAGATGTCAGTTGTTGTTAGAATGCTCGATGGCGATGGCTTAGCAGAAAGATGGGATGAGTGGCAGAAACTTGAGGTTGTAAGGCATGAGCTTGAACTGGCTCCAACACAGAATTCTGAATGGATTGTTCACTCTACTGAAAATATTCGCGCCATGGAGTTGTCCGGTCCTAGATGACCTTAATAGGCAAGGAAACTCATCTACATGCTTTTTTTTATTTTTATTTTTATTTTTGTCTCCATTTTTGTGCTCACCTTGTGAACGAATGTAGTACATGTTATGCATATAAAATCTTCATAGGTTATATATATTGTGATAGAAAACTAATTTCATGTACCAAAAGTTGTTGCTTTCAAAAAGCAGCTTAGCATTAGACAGTTTTATTGGCAAAAAGTAAAATATGCAAATAGCTATTGAGAAATTGGAATCGAATTGGGACCTAGGTGGACATAACAGGTGTATAACACAAGTTCGAAAAACACATTTCTCAGCCAAAACACGAGTTCACACAAGCAAGTTGCTACACAAGCAAATTAGCTAAAAAGACAAAACTTGATTTTGTGGCCAAGACAACAATGAGAATCTCCCAACCAATAAAAAACCTCCCATCTCAATCAGACTCATCCTCTGCATGCCACGTGTCCTTCTCACATCCACCCCTTTTATTTCCCTCCATTTATTTTCCCTTCTCACTGTGTTGGCATCTTCTCCTCTTCTCCCTCTCCTTCCTCCATTCACTCACACCACAGTCCCTCTCGCTGAAAACCAACCATGAATACTAACTAGGTTTAGGGTTTGGAATTGGGTTTTGATCGTTTCCCAAATTGACCCACAAAACCCTTAAAAATCTGATCTTTAAAAATGTCTGCTGCTTCTCTATCATTACCAGACCTCTACTTCCTCTCCACTCAAACTACTCCAAGGCACCGACTTTGTCTCTCAAAACACTCTTTTTTGAGAAATCCTTCAAGAAAATCAAACCCCAGATGCAAATTTGGTCTGTGGGTTCGAGTCAGGGCTGTTAAAGAAGAGGGTGTAGTGGTTGAAGAGAAGCGTGAAGCTGAGGTGATTAAGGACTTGAATGGACTGGAATTTAATAGAAACGGTAGCAGTAGTAGTGTTAATGGTGGCTATGGAGTTAATGGGTATACAAATGGGAGCTTGGTGAAGTATGTTAATGGCAATGGAGTTGCTGTTAATGTGGTGGAGGAAGTTGTTGATGAGAAGGCTGAAGAGTTGAAGAAGGAGGATCGGAGGAAGAAGAATGTAGAAGAGATTGGAAAAGAAGATGCTTGGTTCAAGCAAAGTGGCCAAGACAAAGTTGTGGAGGTACCGGTGATAAAATGTTTCATTTGTTCTGTATAGTTATATATCTGCTTATCGCCGGTCAAAATTTGTTGTGCATTATTTTGAGAGCTGATTAACTAATTAGGGGATAGAAGAAAGAAAGAATTATAAGGCTTTTAGTCAGATTCTGAATTACACTAGTTGATTAAGACTGCAGCTCATAATTGTGCTGAATTATACTAGTTGATTATTTTGAAAGCAAATTTGCTTGTAATTCAACTGTTTATGCGGAAGCTCCACTGCTTTGGTATGTGTGTTGCAGGTTTCTGTTGCTCCTGGAGGTCGTTGGAGTCGATTTAAAACCTACTCCACAATCCAGAGGACATTGGAGATATGGGGATTTGTTTTTTCATTTATCTTTAAAGCTTGGTTGAACAACCAAAAATTTGCTTATAGAGGTTAGCCTTCTCTAGCTAATTTAGTGACTTCAAGTTGAACCTTTGAAGTTAGGGTTACTCTACTAATTCTCCAATCTGGAATTTTATCTTGTTTTGCAATATTTACATAGGAGGGATGACAGAGGAGAAAAAAGTTGTGAGGCGGAAGGCCCTTGCGAAATGGTTGAAAGAAAGTATTTTAAGATTGGGACCTACCTTTATCAAGATTGGCCAACAATTCTCAACTAGAGTTGATATTCTAGCTCAGGAATATGTTGATCAGTTGTCTGAGCTTCAGGTTGAATCTCTTTCACTTCCAATATTAGATCAATTAATGATTTCTGCCAATATCTTTTCTTTGTTTTCACGCTTGGATTTGATGATAATATTTTTTCTACATATCATAGATATGGTACAAGTTGATTGCTTTCTTGACTGAGAATACTTGTTTTATGACTTGCTCTATTTGTAATGTTAACTCTAGTTTATAAGTAATTAATATTCTTGAAAGGTGAAGTGTGTTTGGTTATGAGTCCATGCTATCAGATAAAAGTAAATATGTTTTGGGATGAGGCAGTCGACATTGAAGTATTTCTGCAGTACTTTCAGGATAATGTACTTAATTTTCTATATTTTAAGGAATCTCGTCCTTGTCGCTTAATGGAGGTCATCTCAGGCTATATTTCCAAATATGGTCTTACATAACAGCATTAAGTACCACAAAGATGTGAATAAGTGAGGAGGATTCTGAGAAAATGTACCTGGTGTTTGTCAAACTGTTGCATATATGATTAACTTTTAAGTTTTGACTTGATGCAGGATCAAGTTCCTCCGTTCCCATCAGAGACTGCTGTATCTATTGTTGAAGAAGAGCTTGGAGGTTCAGTGGAAGATATATTCGATCGCTTTGATTATGAACCAATAGCTGCTGCTAGTCTTGGTAACCATAATTATCATCCCAACGCTTGATTAAAGAACAATGAAGGACTAATGTTTAATTAGATGCACAGTTATATCAACTGAATTGCTGGAAATTATCTTTTCTCTGCAGGACAAGTTCACCGTGCCAGAGTGAAGGGACAAGAAGTTGTGATCAAAGTACAAAGGCCTGGTCTCAAGGATCTCTTTGATATTGATCTTAAGAACCTTCGGGTAAATTTTCACGTAACTGACTTCATTCTTATTCCATTTAAAAATCTCTTTAATTTATTTTTTGGTAAACATGCCAAGGTTATGATTTTGATCAACATATTGGCCTCTAATTTTCGTTTTCTGTATTTAGGTAATAGCTGAATACCTTCAAAAGATCGACCCAAAGTCTGACGGCGCAAAGAGGGACTGGGTTGCTATTTATGATGAATGTGCTAGTGTTTTATATCAGGTAGTATATTTTCCTTGATCCTTTGTCACAAGCATGGTAGGACAACATGCGAGCTGTCTATTTGTTTCTCTTCAAGTATTCAGGATAATTGATGTTTGTCATTTTGTATGTGAGAGTATTCTATTTTCCTAAGTAATTTATTTCATTTTGTTGTATGTAGTTATTATTGTTAACTTAATAGAATATAATTTTTTTTAGGAAATTGACTACACTAAGGAAGCGGCTAATGCCGATCAATTTGCTCGTAATTTCAAAGATTTGGATTATGTAAAAGTCCCAACTATTGTCTGGGAATATACCACGCCACAGGTTAAAGCATTTGTTCTTCCACTGTTTTCATTTGTTTTATTTTATTCAATTGTCTATCTTATTTCATTATGTTTTCTTCTTGTAGGTTTTGACAATGGAGTACGTTCCAGGAATCAAGATAAACAAGATTCAAGCTTTAGATCAGTTGGGGGTTGATCGGAAAAGGTAAGGCCAATCTCACCATAAAGCCAGATCTTCTTCAAGTCACCTCCTATTCTTCTGCTTGATTCATTGATTTAGTTATTTGATTGCAGGTTGGGACGATATGCTGTTGAATCTTATTTGGAACAAATACTTTCTCATGGCTTCTTTCATGCTGACCCTGTGAGTATACCCTTTTTCTTCTGATGCCAAATACATTTCAATGATCCAAATTGTTACAAATTTGGAATTTCTAACCCAAGGATGTTGGTATTTATTCTCTATCTTCCTATTATGTAACTTCACATGTTTTCCTCTGTATATGTTCTTGACAAATATTTACTGAAAATGCTAAATTTTCTAAAGTTTCATGGTTGGTTATGTATAAATCCACTCTGGTTTGATGATTGAACTTGTTTTTAAATATTTTTCCGTGCCACCCAGCATCCTGGAAATATTGCTGTGGATGATGTAAATGGTGGAAGATTGATCTTTTATGACTTCGGTATGATGGGAAGGTACTTTTTATACTTTGACAGATTATCTGTGCAAATCATCGTAATCTTAAATTGTGGAATATTGATGTTCCCTTGCAATTAATATCTTGAATGATATCATGCAGTATTAGTCCAAATATTAGAGAAGGACTGCTGGAAACATTCTATGGAGTGTACGAGAAGGATGCTGAGAAGGTGAATATGTGCCTAGATTTCCTTAATGTTTCTATGACATAAGTAATGCTAGTGTGATTTTCTCAGTCATGTGTCGATTTACTTCCCCGGAAAACTTTTACCATAGTGCAGGTCCTTCAGGCTATGGTCCAGATGGGTGTTTTAGTGCCAACTGGAGATATGACAGCTGTCAGAAGAACAGCACAGTTCTTTCTTAACAGGTGAACTGTAAAATGAGCACACATTTCTTATAAAGTAATGGCTGAAGTTAATGACAGTCGTGATTGCATTGCCTTTCATCAAATGAAAAATAATTTATTTTGATGAATCATGATATGTTTGATAAACTGAATAGGTTATGTGTGGCTCTTGCCGATTTCTTCCTTTATGATACTATATTGTTTAGTGAGTTTTCATTGGTTTCTTCTGCTACTCTATTGGTTTCGGATGACCTTAATTATTTATATTGGGTTGGTTTTTCTGCTTGTAATTCATGAATATTTTTTTTCCTGTTCTCTCATTTACATTTCAGATTCTTCTGACGAATAATTCAAATTGTTGTAGTTTTGAAGAACGTCTGGCTGCACAAAGAAGGGAGAGAGAAATGGCGACTCAAGAACTTGGATTTAAGAAGCCACTGAGCAAGGAGGAGAAGATTGAGAAAAAGAAACAACGTCTTGCTGCAATTGGTAATCTTTTGGATGTCCAGAATAAAGGAATAAAATGTTGAATGGATTATTATGTCATGATTCCTGCTGGGTCCATTAATGTCTTCGACTGACTAAAAGGCCTTTTGCATTAAGTAGGCACATTAATAAACACCTCTGTGATAATTGAACTGGTTCATTGTATGTTTCACAAGGTGGAAATTGATAACTTTTCTTTGTTACCAGGCGAGGATCTATTAGCCATCGCCGCAGATCAACCTTTTAGATTTCCGGCTACATTCACATTTGTTGTTAGAGCATTTTCAGGTGTAGTATGGGAAGTTGTGGGTTTATTTTTACACGCAAATGGGTCAAATTTATGCTTCAATAACTGAATATATCTTTTTTCGCAGTATTGGATGGCATCGGGAAGGGCCTTGATCCTCGGTTTGACATTACTGAGATTGCAAAACCGTGAGTAGCTCAAATTGCCAATTTCCTTTCTAAGTATTCGTTTATAATATATTTTTGTTTTGTTTATCTACCCGCTTTTGCTTGCTTGTCATATAGTTATGCATTGGAATTACTGCGGTTTCGTGAAGCTGGAGTTGAAGTTATCTTGAAGGCAACTTGATTTTTCTGAATCCTTAAAATATATTATATTGCAGTTGAATGCTCCTGTTCTCATTAGAACAGTGTGTTCAAATGTTTCAGGACTTCAGAGTCAGGTGGGACCGACAAGCCCGTGCATTTTATAACTTATTTAGACAGGCTGACAGAGTTGAAAAGCTTGCAGAAACTATCCAACGGCTGGTGTGTGGTCTAATAATCTAATTTAGCTAGCTGAAAAGCCTTTTGTGTTGACGTAGTATCTGACTTGATGTAATTCCATTTTCAGGAGCAAGGTGATTTGAAGCTTCGAGTGCGAGCACTGGAATCTGAAAGAGCATTTCAACGTGTTGCAGCAGTTCAGAAGACAGTAGGAAGTGTAAGTTATGTGAATCATGATTTTATAGCAGAATCTTATTCTTAGAAATACTTTTCCCTTAACAAAGAGACCGGATAGTACCTAGTCCCCTTCAATATTGATTGTTTTCAACTTTTTTATCTGATCAAAAACTTTAATAGTTCATAGATCAGTTTCCCATAATCAGTTTCCTATGTGAAACTTAAAGCTCTGTCCATGACAAGTCACTCCTCTAGTGAGGTAGAAATACTCCATTTGTCTCTTTTGCGTCTGTGCCTGTGAGAAACGGCCCATATCATTAAATGTCACACAAAATGGAAGAAAGTAGCTACATATTCTCTCAAGTAACTCAAGAATAAATTTGTATATTTTTATTGATGAATAGGCTGTAGCTGCTGGAAGTCTGGTCAACCTCGCAACAATTTTGTATCTTAATTCGATTCGTGTAAGCAAAAAATCCATTTATAATTGTTTTGCTCGATTCATTTTTAGAAATAAACTACATAATGTGTTATTTTTGTTGCAGGTGCCAGCAGTCGCAGCATATGTATTCTGTGCATTTTTCAGTTTCCAAGTTCTCTTTGGAATAATAAAAGTCAAAAAATTGGATCAACGGGAACGATTAATCACGGGAACTGCTTAATCCGTTGCTTTATCTATTGGTATGCCTACTCTCATAACAATTTTGTATACATAACCTTCAGACTAATTCTCTTATGCCTTCCTTTCCATCTGTTTTTGTCCTTTGTAGACACATTGAAGTTTTTATACTAAGGAATTTCAGCTCATACAGAAGATTCAGTTCCATAGACACATTCCAACATTCAAACACATAAGGGCTGAATGTGTATGACGTTCATTTGCTATAGAACTGGTGATGAGCCTTCTTCTAGCAGTTTTAACAAAGGATTTTTGCGCAGAAGTTCGGTCAGACTGCTTTGAACTTTTGTTGTGGGTTTAGATTAGATTTCTGCAGAAAGTATTCATCAAAAGAGTCTTGAATTAGTCATTGATAGGAGGTGGTTGATCAAATGCAAGCTATTTAGCCTCAGCTCAGGATTATATATTATATGTAGCCCGTCATTGTTCAGACAGTGTATAACATGTGTATAATGGTTTTATATAATGTATAAATACCTTACTATTGTAGACGTACAGATCTATGATTCAAGTTTAAGTTGGAATGTCTTAAATCGGTTCAGGAATCAGATTTGGGAGCCGCTCGTCCTTGATCTAGCAACCAATAAATACGAAGGTCTGAAGGCCGTAAGGGACACCGGTGCAGTGTTTGCTGTTGACACTCTGACGTTCATGCCAGCAAAGAGTAAAAAGACCGAAACAAATGAACTTAAATAGCGTAAATGAAATACCTTTGGAGGATTCTAGCAATAACTGTCAATTAGGTAGTTGGAGTCGTCACCGAAGTGATAATATGATGTACAGAGATGTACAGAGATAGATTCTTAGAATTCAATCGGTCACTAGTCCCCTTCTAGAGTCTCCTGGATGGGTATTTATAGGTTTTGCGGACGAAGCTGTTAGGAGGATAAAAGAGGATCTAGTGATCCCCGCGTTATGATCCTCCCCAGGATCAGGGATTCTGTAAAGATCGGGTCAGCTTGGCTAAGGTGTCTAGCCATGTGGACACTCGAAGTCGTGATGGGCCCTGGGGCCTTAGTGGGCTTGAGACTTATATGATTTTAAACTTGAGGCTTACGTAGAATGGATTATAGGCCCGTTGGCCCATTTTAGTTTGATATGGACCTAGAGGTTATGTTGATTGCGGCTTAGTCCGTTTATCCATATCTGACCACTATAACTATATAGTATACATAAATGGTTTTTTTAACGACGGTCATGTTAGGATTGTGACGAGAATTCGGGTATATTCCGGTATCCATAATTGGTTTGTAATTAGGAAAATACTTGAAGACTGTTTTGGAAGTGTCATATCTGATTAGGAATGATATTTCCTAATGTGAGATTCTAATTAGAAAAGAGATCATTGAGAATCCTAAATAGGAAAAGATTTTCTTAATGGTTTAAGATTACTTTGTGAATAAGTAATTTAATGCTATAAATATGGTGCTTGTATCTATTATTAGATATCCTGAGAAAACAATGTAGATCTAGTTGGTTAGGTTTGGGAGGTGCCCAATTGGGACCTGGGAACCACGGAGATCATAGAGATCTTGAGTTCTAGGATCGAGTCTTGTTATCCTGTGAGAGCCATATGAGGAGAGCTTATGTGAGACTGTAACCGATGTAATTGGATTGGGGAGTGAGAGAGTGATATTCTAGTTGTAACTATTGCTTTATTGTTACATAGTGAATTAGTCTCTCGTCGTCCTGACGGCCGTGGTTTTTTCCCGTTTTAGGTTTCCACGTAAAAACCTTGTATCTTATTTTCTATCTTTATTTCTTGCATTGTGTATATTTATTACTTTGTGGTTACCAATACTCGTTTCCGCTGCAATGAGTCACCGATTTATTCAACAAGTGGTATCAGAGCTAGCCGTGTTTTCCCAACAGGTCATAGGGGTGTGCACGCTACGGGATGTATTGAAATACCGAACTGATCCTAAAATTTCGGTACGATACGTACCAAACTTTTATAATAGAGTTTATATTCGGTACGATCAAATTGAAAATTTCGGTATTCGATACAGTATAATGGGATGGTATTCGGTATTACACTATCGTTCCGAAATATCGAATTTAACCTATTATAAGATAATATAATTCAACATTTTAAATCTTTTATACATATCAACCCCAAATATTAATATACGTATAAATACAATCAACCATAAATAAAAATTGATAACTAATCCGAATAAAACTAATCAAAAAGTTTAAATAATAAGTTATTTTTTTATTTTTAATTTTTTCTATTGATTCGATATTACGGTATTGTCTCATACCGAACGGAAATATTATGATACGTTTCGAACCGAATTTTTTATTTTTGATACGGTATTCGGTACTCAAAATTTATGTACCGATTATCCAATGTCCCGAAAATACGGTACGGGATGTCTCGAATGAACACCTCTAGCCGGCAATAAAGACACCTGTCAAGCTTTTATTCGTTAAACTTTTATTTGTTGGGTTGAATTATTTATTTATTTAACCTTATAATTTAGTATATATTGCACCAAAAATTCTTAAAAATGAAAGAAAGAAAGAATTTAATTGGTGGGGTTGAATTAAAACCCTAAAAAGTATGTGAATGATTTAAAAAAAAAAAATCAATAAAAAAGTGCCAATACCACTTTCGTGTTTATTTTAATTTTGCTTCTCTTATCTACCATCATTTTTTCAGCCATTTACCTACTTTTACAGTCAATTGATTTATGGAATAAATATAAAAGTTAATTTCATAACTTATTATCCACCTTTGTCTTTCCAACAAGGTTGGATACAAAATCTTCTTCGCAATTAACCAATTAAATAACATCGAAATGAAAACTGGTTTATAATTCTCCCTTTCCCTTAGTTTGAATGAAAAAATTTATCGTACACGGTTTTTAACCTCGGATCCTTAACTTGGATGAAAAATTTTATCGTTCATTAATATATAAAATGAAATAGAATTGTGTTATGTTGTATAGGATTCATCTTTTTCATGTTTGGGATATATTGGTTTGTATGATATTGTATTATAAGTAATTAAAGGTAAAAACCATTATTTCCCACCAATTTGATGATTTTAAAATTTAAGGAGAAAAACACCATACAACACAATACAATGCTTGTAACGATGAATCCCCACCTTGATAAGAGTCAGGGCGGAGTCTCTCGCTATACAAATACAATCATTATAATCTGTCATGCAACTTATGTACAACCATGCATCTATATTTTGATGTACACGTAAATTCCAAAACAGTTTCCAATAACTTCATAATAAGATCCAAAAGTTCAACTTTTAATAAATTGGAAATTCTAACGGTTCAAATAAAGTCTTTAATGTCTAAATACAACTCAAAACGTTTCAACAAAAAAATACAATCCTCAAATAAAAATTCAATAGTCTAAAGTCTGAAAATAGTACTAATGTAGAAAACCAATAGAATATCTTAAGTGGATAGAATGATCGTGCTCCGATGATATGATAACATCACCTAGTTTATTGATGTACCTTTATCCATTCAATATTTTTCCACATAACATAAAAGAAAGAAAAATGAAAATAGAACTACATTAGACTATGATTTAGTCTAGCTAGCATCTCATGTTCCAACATACACACACATATGACCCTCGACTCGGCTCAATTCGTGGGAGCATACAATGTAGGATCTACGAGTTCTCTAGATTTCCTATAACATGTAGGTCATATTTCGGCGGGCTAGAGTCCTATTTTGGTAACGATTTGCTATATCGGTTCTATTCGAAAATTTTATAATTCGGTTAAATTAACCATTTCTATCACTTCTATTTACGACTCTACTTTCTACTTATAACAACACTACAAAAGCATCTAATTTCCATGACCACTTACTTAAGTCCAGTTCAACACTCAAACAATTCAATTTATCTGACCTTTACATATACTAGTTCATCAATTACAGCAACCAAGATAATTCAAGTTCATTAACAGCTCATGATCTCACAGTTCAGTTTTTTAAACAGAATTATTGTCCAAAGTAGCTATTAGTGAAAGTGGGATACATATAACATATATAATATGGCCGAAGTTGAAACTGTATGGCCGAAGCCGAACTATATGGTTGTGGCCTGCGAATTTAATTTGGCACTTCAAGCCGTTAAGTTTTATTTCCTGTATGAGGTAACTTCATCCCTAGGCATGTTGTGGATTAGACTAAATGGCTATCCTAAGGCCAATTATTCATTATGCCATTTTATTCACGTTGTTCTCTCAAAGTAGTATCATAGTTCATGTTACGCTTCTTTACAGAGTTCACAGATTTTACAGATTTTCACAGTTCAATCAACAAATAAATTCACAGCTCATCTTATAGTTATCACGGAATACCAATTATTATAGAATTTCATATATTAGCAGTTTAAGCTCTAGATAGGTTCTAGTCAATTCAGCCAAATAGACAAAATGACTCATCCATATGCATAAAACAGTCAACATACAACATACGATATATTGGACTCAGAATGAGTCTGTTATCCTCAAAATCGCAGACCATCAGCCAAGCTGATTCGATCACTCATCTGCTTGATTCACCTTCACAGTTTGTTTCCTACAGAAAAATATTAATGTAGTAGGATATCTAATAAATACCGCGATTTTCTAAGTTCAAGGGCTATACTGACATCTACACTCCTACGGTTCTACGACCCTTCTAGGATCTCGAGTTCAAAGAAAAATAAAATGAGCGTGTTTCCTTTTCTTGTTTGGTTGCTCTAATCTGTATTAGGAGATTATATAGGTAGATACATTTTTTAATACCCCTCTAACTTAGAAAAATTACAATTTTAAACAAATTTCTCCCAAACCTTATAATAATACCCCTATTTTTAATCGACTTTAGACCCTTATCGACTAGCCCCAAAACTTGTTCATAAATCATAACTTTAAAATTGAAAAACAAAAAAAGAATTTACTAATCCAATACTATACGATTCCATTTAAAATTTTAAAACAAACAAAGGCTTAAGGTTATATTCAGCGTTAGCGATTTGAATAACTATAGGGATAAATAATACATGGCCCCATGTACTTGTATAGATTTTTCAGTTAGCCCCCTGTACTTGTGATTTTGTCTCAATTAGCCCCTCAGTGCTTACGTGGTCATTTGATGTGTGATGTGGACTGCCATGTGTCATTATGGTCACACATCAAATGACCATGTCAGACGCCACGTCAGCACCGAGGGGCTAATTGAGACAAAATCACAAGTACATGGGGCTAACTGAGACGACCATTTATACAGGGGCTAACTAAGAAAATTTATAAGTTTATAAATATATAAATAAAAATAATTTTAAAAATATATAAATATAATTAAACATTATATTTTTTTCGGTTTAATTCGTCTAATAATCTATTTTAGATAATTTAAATAAACCATCATTTTAAATCTATCTCAAAATAACCATTTAAAAGAATTTCATTTAAATTTTTGTTTAATCTATTTTTTTTAAAACTATTCCATTAAAAAAATTATTTTTATAATATTTTTTAATAATGATAATGTGACTCGTTAAGACGAATAATATTTTGTTCTTGTGTCAACTTTGTTTTAATTCTAATTTGAATGTTTCATATCTAGTGCGGTTAGTTACTCTTTTTTTTTAAAAAAAATTATGATTATTTAAAGTATTTAAAATAGATAGATAGGTGAATCAGATAGATTATAAGTTATAATATATAATTATACATATATAATATATTTTTATCTTAAAATTAATTTTATTTATATATTTTTAAATTTTCTCAATTAGCCATTTGTACAAATTATTGTCTCAGTTAGCCCTATGTACTTGTCATTTTGTATCAGTTAGCCCTTAATGTTGATGTGGCGCGTGACGTGGTCGCGTGGCAGTCCACATCACACATGCAATGACCACGTCATGCGCTATGTCAGCACTGAAAAGCTATCTGAGACAAAATCACAAGTATAGAGGGCTAATTGAGACAATAATTTATAAAGGGGGCCAAGTGAAAAATTTATACAAATACAGGGAGTTATGTATTATTTATTCCAATAACTATACTCGTTAGAAATAACTGTTAGAGTAGTGATTGCACTAACTGTAATAATGATAACCGTTCAAATATCTATTAGAATAAAATTATTAAAAAAGAATGGAGTAATTATTTGACTTGTATATTAATATTAAACACAATGGTATTTTAGTAGCAGTTGAAACCACTTCTTGAGCCATTAAACCTACTTTAAAATGCTATAGTGAATACTTATTTTTATAACGAGCTATTAAAGCAGTACTTAGATATTAAATGATGTGAAAGGAACCACATACTAATATAATATATGTTATTTTATTTGTGAGTGTTAATATTTATTTATTTATTTTCAATGAAAAATCTTTAATATTGTACATATCAATTAATTAAAAAATACATAATATTAAGTAAATAAATAAAAAGTTAATTTAAACACTTTAAATTAACTAACGGTATTTTTGGAATCCTTATAATCTCCTAAAAATTAAAATGCTAATTTTTGAAATACCGATTTGTGAATATTCATGGATAACTACTTGAAATAGCCACTTAACAATTTAATTATTATTTCAAAATTTATTATCAAAAACTCAAAAATACCATACAGCATCTTATCATTCCATAATTTACAATTTTATCCTTACTAAGTTTTTTCATTTAAAAATATATTTAATTTAAAATAAAAATATTTAATTTAAATATAATAATATAAAAAAATTATCATTATTTTGAAAAATTAAAAATAAGAGGATAAAAACCCTAAAAAAATCGTATTATATTCGACTTTCGGTGTCTAGCCAACTAGATACATTTTCATGGGGTGATTTCCAAAAAAACCTCCCACTTTTTCCAATATTTTACTTAAAATTAGGGGTGGGCAAAAAAACCGAAACCGAACTAAACCGAACCGATCAATTTCGGTTCAGTTCGGTTCGATTTTGAACCTCGGTTCGGTTCGGTTTTCCAAAATCAAAACCGAAATTTTTTCAGTTCTGCCGAAAACCAAACCGAACCGAACCGTGCCCACCCCTACTTAAAACCACTGATTTTGGAAAGTTTTGTAAAATCACCTTCAAAATAAAAATAACTAGTTGTTTTGCTATTGGATGGGCGGTTTTGAATAATTATGATGCTTTAATTATTTTTAATTTTTATTTAATAATATTAAATATTTATTTTAAATTATTAAAATATCATAATATTCCAAAACTATCCAAACCCCAAAATCACTAAATATTTTAATTTTGGAGTAATTTTGCAAAACTTTCCAAAACCAGTGGCTCAAAGTAAAACGTTTAAAAAAATGGATGGTTTTTGGAAATAACCCCATATTTATATATAAACAACTTAAAAACTTGGTTTCAAAACAAGCTTTCTTATTAAATTACTACAATAACACAACAAATATTATTCAATAATTATTCAAATATTCTCTAAATATAACACCAAAACATAATCTTGAGGATTCATATCAAGTCTCTTTAAATCAAATAACTAACTTTTTAATTTATATATCAATCAAACTCATATATAATATATTGAATTATATAAAATATTAAAATATATAAAATATGTCCGTAAATTCATAAATTAAAATATTAAAATATTATTTAATTAAAAAAAAATAAATATAAATTAAATTAAAACATTTTAAATTTAAATATTAATTAATTAAAATTAAAATTAAAATTAAAAATATACAAATTAACCAAATTAATATGCGGTAGTAATTTCCACAGAAGAAATAACCGTCCCTAATGATATCAATCAGCTATTTTATACTTAAAATAGTCTTTCAGATGTGTACACTAGATCGAGTCGCCTGCTTCACGTGCCTGTCAAAGGCGGCCTCCAAACCCTAGATTGATTTGTGATTTGCAGATGGGTTTCAAAATTACAGCTTCTTCTCTTCGTCAATTCAGAGACAAGCATTTCTCTCAAACACCCTACAACTCAAAGGATTTAGAAAGATTCCTCCTAGGCAAATGCAGATCACCAGGTAACATCTCTCCACAAGAAGCTCATACTTTATTCGATTGCTTGATTCAGAGAAATCCTCCTCCTCGTATGTCATCCTTCACTCTTTTATTTAGTTCTCTGGCTCGGAATAGTCACTATGATACTGCTATTTCTCTTATCATGAGGTTGAACTCTTCCGCCTTGCCTCCCAATCTGTATATTTTTACTGTTTTGGTGGATTGTCTGTGCAATTCACATAGAGTTTCTGATGGTCTGGTAGTGTTTGGGAGGATGTTGAGGATGGGTTTGAGCCCAAATGTTGTGACTTTTTCATGTTTGATCAAAGGTCTCTTTAGAGAGCGTAGGATGCTTCAAGCTGGCAAGATGTTGAAAAATATGATTAACTTTAGTTGCAAGCCAGATGCGGTGACATACGGTACTGTTATAAATGGCTTGTGCCGAACAGGGAATGCAGAACTTGCTATTAAGGTTCATGAAGAAATGATTAAAGAAGATAGCAAAAATCAGGATGTTGTTACTTATAGCTGTTTAATTGATGGTCTCTGTAAGAGTGGATTTGTTGATAAAGCTGTGCAACTCTTTTTAGAAATGAAGGACAAGGGAATCACTCCCAATGTAATTTCCTACAGTTGTTTGATTGATGGTCTTTGCAAGAATGACAAGTTTGACGAAGCTTGTGCATTCTTAGAATTGATGACAAAGAGAGGTGTTCATCCAAACACGATAACATATACCATCTTGCTTGATGCACTTTGTAAGAATGGAAAAGTGGATGAAGCCAGAGAAGTTTTGGATTTAATGGTAGCAAAAGGCTCGAGTCCCAGCACTGTCACATTTAACTCAATGATTAATGGTTTGTGTTTGGCAGATAGAGTTGATGATGCAAGGGAATTGTTCCTTTCAATGAAAAATTATGGGTGCAGACATGATGTTATTAGTTGCAACAGTATAATAGATGGGTATTGTAAGATTGGAATGATGAATGAAGCCGCAAGCCTCTACAAGGAGATGATTGTAAGAAAAGTTGCACCAAATGTTATTACATATAACATCTTATTGCACTGTCTTCTTCAATCCAGTAACTTTGAAGAAGCAAAAGAGTTGCACAGTGAAATGTTGGAAAATAATGTGGTGCCGAGTGAATATACATATTCTATTCTTATTGATGGATTTTGTAAGAACGGTTATATTGACGAGGCAATGAAAATATTTGGTAATTTAGTTAAAGGGAAGTTCGATATCGACATTCAAATGCTCAGTTGTCTTCTAGATGGACTTTGCCAAGCAGGAAGGTATGAAATTGCTACGGAGCTGTTCAACAAATTCTCACAAGAAGAAGGTTTGTGTCCAGATGTAATGATGTATGGCATAATGCTCAAAGGACTTTGCAAAAATGGGCAGTTGGAAGAGGCAAATAAACTTTTGTCTACTATGGAAAAAAAAGGCTGTGCTCCAGATGCGTTTTGTTTTAACACTGTCATGCAGGGATTTTTGAGGGTTAATGAAACAACAAAAGCAGAAGAACTCCTACAAAAAATGCTAAGGAGAAACATAGAACCAGACGGATTCACCGAATCCATTGTAATAAACCTAGTTGAAAACCATAATTAAGCCTTACATGTAATATCTTTCTCACTAATGCATTAGTTTTTAATTTATGGGGTTTATATTCTCTATTACAATTTTGACACTAAAAGATCAATTTTTTTGGTCTTTATTTTACTTTTATGTTTTATTTTATGTTATATAAAAGTAATTGAGCTGTGAAAGTGACATTTGGGTTGATTTATAAGCCCAATATAAAGGAATTTCAATTTGAGTGCAATGTCTAGGACAATGCAAGAAGCACAGAAAAATATGTTTTTCCTTTCCTGATTTCACTCATAATAGTGAATCAAAGGCAGGGAGAAAGGCATTCGGACAAGAGGATCTAAAAGCATTCGGACAAGAGGATCTAAAAAATAAAATAATTCATTCCCTGAAAGTACGGTTGATCATCGTATTGGTGTCATTATTTTACTATTTTGAACCTCTGTGCAATGGCTTTGGTCTCATGTGGGCTGTTTTAACTGTTGTAGTTTTTGAATTCGCGGTAGGTATATATGGTTTGAGTTCTATCAGCTCCTTTTATTCAGTAGAATATGTTTGATTAATTAATTTCAATATGTAGATGCTACACTATCAATATTTGGATTTGGTGCTTCCAATTTAGCAGTCCTGTTAGAATAGAAGGTTACGCCCATACTTTTAGAGCTCTTTATCTTCTTACTAGATAACTAAATTTCTCCTAACAAAAATTAAATATATTAATACTCTTCGTGTTTATCTCGACATTCTTTCCTATATTTATATCTAGTTATCGAGACGATGAGTTACGAATTATGGCTCATTAAAGAATATAGCATTGGCTTCACAACTCAGCTTGTTTGCATTTTCATTTGCCCTGTTTGGGTGGTTGACAACATCGGACCGCTTGCATTTTCCCTAGATTGCACGAATCTTTTTTTATACATTTACATCTCAGGATCACATGCTTTGATGAAATTCACCTTCAAAGATTAAATCCGTGTTGTTTCTTAAGTGAGAATACTTGTTTTATGACTTTCTCTACTTGAAAGGTTTACTGTACTTTATAAGTAATTAATATTATTGGAAAGTGAGGTGTCTTTGGTAATAGTAAATATGTTTTGGGAGAAGGTAGTGGAGGTTGAAGTGTGTCAGTACTTTCAGAATAATCTTATTCATTTTATCACTACGTTGTGGAATCTCGTCCTGGTCGCTTAACGGAGGTCTTCTCCGGCTATATTTCCAAATATAGTCTTACATAACAGTATTAAGTACCACAAAGATGTGAACTAAGAAGTAAAGAGGATTTCAAGAATGTACCCGTGTTGGTCAAACTGTTGCATATAAGATTAATTTTTAACTTTTGACTTGATGGAGGATCAATTTCCTTCCTTCTCATCATTGATAGGAGATGGTTGATCAAAAGCTATGCAGAAGCTATTTAGCCTCAGCTTAGGATTATGTATTATTGTAGCCGGCTATTGTTCTGATGAGTTGACTGGCAGTATATAACATCTATATAATGGTGTAATATAATATATAAAATACCTTACTATGTATATAAAGGGTTTTATTAATCATGCCATAAACACACTTGTGAAGTTTTTATTTGGTTGCAATTGTTTGGTTGATTTTTTTTATTGCATAATTAATATATATTAGTATATAATCCCGTGCGAGACGCACAGTTCTAATTTTTATTTTAAAATAATAATAACAAACATGATATGTTATTAATCCTCTGGCAGCTATTAATTAGCCAAACCAATAATGAAATCTCCCCGTGTCAGCTACTGAAAGGTAATTACTAAAGAGATCCTAAATTCAAGTAAAGTAACATCTCAAATTTGTATAGTGCTAAGACTTTGAATTCTAATGATAGATTATGAAGGATGATTTGATTATTTTTAATGTGTTAATGAATTGTCTGTGCAATTCACATAGAGTTTCTGATGGTCTGGTAGTGTTTGGGAGGATGTTGAGGATGGGTTTGAGCCCAAATGTTGTGATTATTTCATGTTTGATCAAAGGTCTCTTTAGAGAGCGCAGGATGCTTCAAGCTGGTAAGATGTTGAAGAATATGATTAACATCGGATGCAAGCCAGATGTGGTGACATACGGTACTGTTATAAATGGCTTGTGCCGAACAGGGAATGCAGAACTTGCTATTAAGGTTTATGAAGAAATGATTAAAGAAGATAGCAAAAATCAGGATGTTATTACTTATAACTCTTTAATTGATGATCTTTGTAAGAGTGGACTTGTTGATAAAGCTATGCAACTCTTTTTTGAAATGAAGGACAATGGTCTTTAACGAAGCTTGTGCATTCTTAGAATTGATGATAAAGAGAGGTGATCATCTAAACACGGTAACATATACCATCTTGATTGATGCACTTTGTAAGAATGGAAAAGTGGATGAAGCCAGACAAGTTTTGGATTCAATGGTAGCAAAAGCCGTGAGTCCCAGCACTGTCACATTTACCTCAATGATTAATGGTTTGTGTTTGGCAGAAAGAGTTGATGATGCAAGGGAATTGTTCGTTTCAATGAAAAATTATGGGTGCAGACATGATGTTATTAGTTACAACAGTATAATAGATGGGTATTGTAAGCATGGAATGATGAATGAAGCCGCAAGCCTCTATAAGGAGATGATTGTAAGAAAAGTTGCACCGAATGTTATTACATCTAGCATCTTATTGCATGGTCTTCTCCAATTCAGTAATTTTGAAGAAGCAAAAGAGTTGCACAGTGAAATGTTGGAAAATAATGTGGTGCCAGATGAATATACATATTCTATTCTTATTGATGGATTTTGTAAGAAGGGCTATATTGATGAGGCAATGAAAATATTTGGTAATTTAGTTAAAAGAAAAGTTCAATATAAACATTCAAATGCTCAGCTCTCATGGACTTTGCCAAGCAGGAAGGTATGAAATTACTACTGAATCGTTTAACAAATTCTCACAAGAAGAAGGTTTGCGTCCGACTGTGATCACATATGGTTTAATGCTCAAAGGACTTTGCAAAAATGGTCAATTAGAAAAGGCAAATAAACTTTTGTCTACTATGGAAGAAAATGCTCAAAGGACTGTGATCACGTATTTTCTTCCATCAAATTAAGGAAAAATATAATATGTAATTTTATATTTCTATATCATTTAAGTAATGTACTTCTATGTATGCAATTTCAGTTTCAATAAATCTAAATTATTATTATTATTTCTATATTATGTAATTTAATGAATTTGCATGAAGCTCTTAGGAAGGAAATTCCCTAATATTTTAAAACAGCCTAAAAAGGAAATAAATAAATCAAATAAGGGAAATAAATCTTAAATCCTAAAATAATTAAGTCTTCTTTCTAATCTTGACCCAATTCAAGTCTTCCATAAAATTTAAGGCTAACTGATCCGCATCATTCCCTTCCACTTTAGAAGAACTCGTCCTCGAGTTCTCATGAAATATCTCTGGAGAATGTCAAATTATTTTCACCTTCTTTTCTTCCACATGTATATTGTTTTCAATAAAAATAATTTGAAGATGTCGTGAAGATAAATAATCTTTAAAAAAAAAATTGGCAACATGAGCTAAATCTCCAGATTTCTTATTGAAAATAAAGTGCGCTATTTTTGAAAACCTGTCAACTGTAACAAAAATAGAGTCAAATTCAGATTGAGTACTTAGAAGGCCGATAACGAAATCATCTGCTACTGGTAAAATAGAATCTACTTCCGCTTCTAGTAAAATTGAGCCTACTTTTGCTTCTACTTTCTCTCCAATTTGAGGAGAATCCTTCTCGATCACAAAATCACTATCAAATTTGATCGTGATCTCACTTGATATTTTTGATGCCATTATAGATTTTTCTTCCAATTTAGAAGGTCTCACGGATTCAGTAGCTAAGATCACAATCTTCTTTTTATTCCACCTGAAGTTGTACGAATTATGTTCTCTTTTGTATACAACATTCAGATCAAATAACCAAGGTTGCCCAACGAGACTCCGCACGTATCAATATCCATAACATCACAAATAACAGTATCAGGATAAGATTTATCCATCGAAATAGGTACTCTACAGATTTGATTTACTTCAATCAAATAACCTTCTTTATTCCAAAAAGCCTTGTATGGTGAAGGATGAGGCTCTGTTGGCAATTGTAAGATCTCCACCAATTTTTCAGCAATTAGATTTTCATAACTGCAACTATTTATAATCATCCTACAAACAACATATTCAACTCAACAATATGCTCGAAAAATCTTCATCTCTGCTATTGCATCTTGATTATCCCCCATGGACAAACACTGCTCTGATACCAACTGACTCAGAACGGAAGCGAAAAATAAAGATAAAAACTGGTTATACTCCGTTACGAGTTTTGATAGACTGATCATACTCGGTCACGAATGTTAGGTGACCAATTTCGTTTGGGCAGGAAGATGAAGCTCCCTAATCCAAGGGAAGATAAACCCTAGTCCAAGGGAAAATTTTATTTCAGAGAAATAAGATATTCAAAAGTTGAGAGATACTTAATTGATGAAAGGAAGCCCTTATATAGGGGTTACAATCTAAATCAAATAGAAATCATTTTAAGGAGGAAATTCCTAATCAAATAGAAATCATTTTATGAAGGAAATTCCCTAATATTTTTAAACAACCTAAAAAGGAAATAAATAAATCAAATAAGGGAAATAAATCTTAAATCCACTTGTTTTAAAAATCTGTGATGTGAATTTTGGGTTAAAAATTAAATTTTGGAAAGGTTTGGGTAAAGATGTGAATTTTGAAAATCTGTGATTAAGTCAAAATTTTGAAGCTATATAATGTTGAGGTCAAAGACCTAAATCTATTCTTTATGGGTAGTTTGGCCAACACGAATATAAAAAAAATTCACTTGTGTTTTCTTTTCTCCTTGATTTGTCTCTATATTTAGACAAACTTTTAAAACTTCGTTCGATTTCGGTATTGTTAGGTAGTTTTGCTGCTCCGATCTTTTATTTTGGTTTAATTAAATTTTTAATGTTTAATGATCTGATTTTAATACTATTTTTATATGTATGTGTTTCTGAGAATGGTTTATGTTCGATATAATGTTTTCGAGTGAATTTGGAATTTGATTTAAGAGATTCGCAATCCCACTTCAGGAAGTGCATTACCTTCAGTTTTGTGTGTGTCGACGTGTGTCTGTGTGTGCATTATTGACTTGATTGAAGGTTTATGTATTTGATGACTTATATTAATAATTTATGCTATATTTGTGTATTGGTATTAGTATTAGCGAGATATGTTTAGTTATTGAAATTAATGTTATTGTTATTGTTTGATTGATGATATCGATGGGAAGCAATATTTGTAGTATTGTTATTGTAATTGTGTATTGGATTGATTTTATGAGATGTATTTGAAATTAATGTTATATTGGGTTATTATGGTTATTTGGCTATTTTGAGACATATAAATGCTCATGTGTATATAGTTATCCGTGTAGGAAATTTTGTTGTTATTTGTGTATCAAATTTACGAGGAATATAGATGGTTATATATGTTTAGAAATTCGTGTTGGAAATTTTGTTGTTATTTGTATATCAAATTTTCGAGGAATATAAATGCTCATATATGTTTAGTTGGGATTTTTGGATTTCTAAATTCGAGACATATAAATATGTATATATTTATATATTTATATTTTTATGGGTGTAAAGAAATTGGTTTGTAATCGTGTAATCTATATATATATATATATATATATATATATAAGTCAGAATGTTATTGGTATAACCTGGTTGATTATAAGGTGTGATAGTTGATCAACTAAATGTTGTGAAATTAACTATTGAGATTGATATGTTGAGATTGTTGTGATAAATTAATTCTGTGAATATCAGTGTTGGGAATAATTTGTTGGCTTATCAGTTTATGATAAAATAAAAAATTGTGTTTGAGATTTTGTGGACTTTATCCTGTTGAAAATACTTCATTTGGATTTGTGTGATCTCACTAAATTTAATTAAGATGTCCGCCTTAAGTAGAGATTTCTGTCTTTAAGGATAGTTGGCATGTCATACGGAGGATGACTATCAAATTGGGGGCATTAGCCTTACCTGTGTTTTCGCATATGATTTGCGATTAAAAGGGACTTCGGTCCAACATATAGTTGAGATATAGGGACTTCGGTCGTGTTTGGTATAACCTGGTTGGATCTCCCGTGTCCTACAGTCGTTTGAGGGTCTTACTTAAAGGCAAACTAAAAATAGACTAAATGTGTTATATTTTGATATATAGAATTTATGTGGCGATTGATTTAGTTATTTGATGGGTGGTGATTATTAATGTGTATATTTGATAAGTGGTGGTGTGGTTTGGTTAAATATTCTATTATAATGTTGTTAAGTTATGATTTGGAAATCAATGTAAATATATCTATGGTTATGAGATAAATGAATTAATAGAATTTTGTATAGTTTCTTTGTAATATTTTGTAATAAAAATAAGTGGCTTGTTATCTTTCTTAAAGCGGTTTTGAGTTGTCTGTTATGTTGTATTGTGTATGTAAGATCGTGTTATGAATTTTTGTGATCTTTGTGTGATATGAAATAAGCATGATTATGTTAAACAAATATAATATATTTTATTGAAAAAATTTCGAGATAAGTTTGTGTCTATGTTATGCTACGTAGAGATGATTATAGTAGTGTTAATAAATTTCAATCTAAGTATGATGATCATTTATTGTTTGATGATATTAAAGTTAAATGATTCTGGTATATGTATGCGAGGACAAGTCTTACATAGCTAATATGAAGACTTGTTATCAACCGTATTTTGATCATTGTTTGTGTGTGCGCTAATAATCTTGCGAATATACTCTGATGGCCTCGTAAGTCATAAACTAGTTTCTTTTTTTAGCTGCCTCACTAAGCAAAAAGCTTAGCATGTTTGTTTATTTTGCTGACACATAGGTACAAGGATGATTTGGAGTTAGGAGCTGGATCTATTGCATAAGGAGAGTCACATTAGTTTCAAGAATTTTCATTCTTAATTTGAAATTCGTTAAATTAAATTGTTATTAGCATGCATTTTTAAAGTAATAATCGATATTCGATTTGGGAACTCCGCTGCATTTGGTTTTGATTTAAATATATTTTTGGGATGTTTTTATATCATGGTAGTTGATTATCTTTTTTGACGAAGTTATTATTAGTTTGAAATTTATTTTAATGTCAAGAGTTCGATTCTGTTACGGTTTGTTTATGGTATTTTATCTGATTAAAATAATCATTTTATTTTTCTTCCAGATATCAATCGTCTTCAAAATTTTGGATTATAGATTCGAAATATAGTGTTTGTGATTTGAAATTGATTTGAGTCCGTCCATAATATAGCACTTTCGGTCCGCTTCTCCCAAACCGGGCGAGGGTGTTACAACTTTGCTCATAATATTTTTGAACTTGGATTTTGAGACCCTTTTGATCAGTTCCAATAAGAGGATCATTTGATATATTTAACCAAGCACTGATTAAAAGTTTATTCTCTTCCCAACGCCACAAATTAGAATCTTGTTTATCGGATACAACTTCCTCTTGGTTTAGATTGATACTTTCTAAACCTTCATGATTCGAGAATTGTGAAGGTGGTGGACTCGATGTCAAATTTTTATGTGTTTGTGGAGATTGATTTGCAGACCCTCTAGCACTTGCGATTCTTGACCTTGGCAATTGACTTTTAAATTGGGTGTATAGTGTACCCATATTGTTGGTAGGTTGACTATACATACGTGGAATTGCAAATGCTTGGAGATTTGGATTTTGAGGAAAATAATAATATTGAAAATTTGGATTTTGGTTTGGTGGAAGTGTATTTTGTGACAGAGGTGGATGCACCATTTCAAACTAGTATATTTACCCGCGCATTGCGCGGGATTGATTATGTTAATAATTTTTTTTAACCATTTATTGACATCAATAATAAATTAAATTAACTTTCTGATAGAAATTATTTAACCAGCTGATAAATAAAGTTAATAACAAAATAAAACAATAATACAGGTATATCTAGTTTAACATCATCGGTCATAAATAAATTGATAAATGACCTTAAACATGGTCATAAATAAATTGATAAATGACTTTAAACATGCCGAGTATAGTTTCATTCCATTTATTAGTATTAGTTTATTTTTATTCGTAAGGATTAAGAAATCATATAAATTTTACTTTACATACGTTCCCTCCGTGAAACTTGTAAACATGCCTGGTTGGTACCACTCCAATCATTATAGTGGTGGAAATGAGATTCATTTTTATCTGATACGGTTTTAGAATATGCGAAATAAGAGCCATTGACATTGTTAATTATGTAAATGTAAGGCTAAAATAAAATGAAATGGAGTAACACATTTAATTATATAAAAGTAAGACTAAAATGAAACATAGTAATAAAGTAATAAAAATGGGATGAAATTTAAAAATTGACATGTATATATTAATAAATAAAGCGAAAATCATTTTAAATATTCTTTTTTTCCTATGTTATTAATATTATTTTCTAATCCTTTGACTCAACTTATTAGTTGAAATGTTTTTTTAAAATGTATTTATAAACTAACAGGATAAGCATTACTCTAATTCTAGTCATTTAATATCATTCATGTGATTTTTCGAAGAGATTTGTAGTGGTAATTGAGGGCATATGAAAAGATGAAAATTTATTTTTTATTTAAATTTATTAAATTAGAGAAATGTAAATAGTGTTAGTGAAATAATTAATGTCATCCTCCCGTTTTAATTTTGATAAGTTAAATATTAATGATTTGGATTTTATTAAAGGTGTTTATATCTAATTTAATTAACAGTTGGATTTTAGTTTGTAGAAGCAAATGGAAAAATGTTTAATTATAATCATGAATATATATTTTGTTTTAATTAAAGATATTAGATACAAATTTAATTAGTAATATAATCTAAGTTAAATTATATGAACAAATTTATTTAAAATTTTATTTAAATTTATTAAAATTGGTCCATTTAAATGATTTTAACGAAATTGTTAACGGTATCGTATCATAGAATCTTAATTTTATTTAATACAATTAAAGTATATAAAAATAGGAAATTTAAAATTTTATTACAATTTACTAAATTTGAAAATGCAAATATTGCATTTATATCTCGACTTTATTAGCATTCAAAAGCATCTTTCACCTCATATAATTTCACCTCATATAATGTAGTGTAATTTAATTAAAATCAATATAAAAGTAGAAACATTGGAATGAGAAATATCACAAAACTATATTTATTTATGTATATATATATATATATATATATATATATATATATATATATATAAAGAAATCATTACATAAATCTATACTATGTGGAAATAAATACAATCATTACATAAATTACAAGACATGGAAATAAATATGCTAATATGGAAAATAAAACTACAAATACTTAATATTTGAAGTGATATTAGCGAGTGAGCGGGTGGTGAATGAACTTAAATAGGCTCGCATTTTTAATAATGAAGACTAACGAAAACTTACAATAATTTGTGGAAGTTTTAGTGTGGGTTTACATTTCAAAACAAAACTCGCATCTCCAGTGGTGCACATAAAGAGGAATTCACATCTTCAAGGATGGTAGTTTTTATGTCTTCGTCAAAAATGTTGTTGCATGCAAAACCGAGTATAGATGCACAAAAAGTGATTATTTACATTATGGTGATTGTCTTGCTGCAAACTAATGATTGATTGTGTTAGTTTATAAGAGAGGGTGGAAGAGAAAGAGAAATGCATATTTAGTAACACGACATTTTGAGGAGATCAAGAGAGAAGACGGAATTGTGGTGGTGATTCATGTGGTGAAGAATTTATAGAAAATTAAGTGACTCTGCAATGGAATATTGTCTAGTTTAATTTCTGTCATAAAATCTAATTGCACTCAATTAAGAGAATATGGAATGAAAGAGTCACGTTGAATGAGAGAGATAAAGAGACACATTAAACCATAAAATTGGTAGATATAGTTTTAAAAAAAGAGGGAGAGGGAAGGAATCACAATTAATAAGAGAGAATGAAATGAGAAAAAAAATCACAATTAATATGAGAGATACAAAATGTTAACTAAAAAAAAACTCTCATCTTAGCTCATTTTCCACCTAAAGCTGAACTCTCAATCATGCCACGTCAACTCGGTGGGCCCGCTTGGGAGTTCCGCTTTATATTTATAAACTAGTAAAATTGCTCGCGTTTTACGCGATAATATAATTTTATATTTATATTTAAAAAATTATATTAATATTAATCATAAATTATTTAACTTTTAATATTTAAAAACATATGATTTTACAAAATAATAATTAAAATTGTAATATATTCAATTGTATTAAATTGAATATATAAATTTTTTTATAAGTATAAACAATTATAATTAATTTTCATTAATAAAATATTATAATTTTTTAATTTTAAAATAACTTTATTTGTCAATGTATATAATATTAAAAAATTTCCAATTAATTCAAAATATGTGTAATACTTGTACACAATTTTTATTTATATGTTAATTTAATTTATTAACTTAGATATAAAGAATAAAAAAAATATTTTGAATCAGAGTATAAAATTATTCAGATAAGGAAAGTAATTTTTATAAAAAAAATATTAAAAAGTAAATTAAATTCAAATACTTTGATTTAAGTTACCTAACCATAAGGTTTTGTGTTATAAATAAATAGACTTCATTAATATATTATAAAAAAACTTAATATATTAATTTGAATTTATTTATTAGTAGATCATGGTAATAAGCTTTTTATGGATGAGAATTTTAAAAATACTAAATGATTGAATTAACTATTTAGAAATATTATATAAATCAATAAATTATAATTATATACTGCTATATATATATATTATATATATATATATAAAATTTCTCATCCAAATATTATAAATTTTATGATTCGGTTATGTAGTCTTATATCCTATAACATGTAACATATGATAATAATAAATAAATATTTTTTTAGATATTACTCATTGAAAATGGACCCTTTTCCATTTAAAAAGTAAATTTAAAAAATATTATATATTAAATCATTGCACATGTTAAATTTAAACTTAGATATTCCACACTTATATTTAACTACATATACATCTCTTGTGATATCATAATGTAGTTCTGTATAAATATAGTGTAAAAACAAATAGGGAAGATTCCCAGATCTAAGAAGATATATTTCCAGTGGCAATGATTTTTTTTTTTTAATTCTATTTTTTAATAAGGAAATAGGTGAAGAAATTTTACAAATAGAATATACTTTGTAATTTAATTAAATAGACTATTGATACATTTATAGTAAAATTATATTAATTGATTAATATGTTGATTAATATTTTCTTATTTCAAATTTTTTATTTTTTATTTGCTTTTTGAAATTAATTTATGATATATTGATTCAATTTATATTTTATATTTTCAAATTATTTATTTTTTTATTTAATCTATCACCATTTAAAATTTATTATTTATATTGTTTATTAATTTTATTTACTCAAACATAATTAGGGAATTATTTCAATTAAAAAAGTAAATTGATTTAATTCTCATTAATGAACTTCTAATGACTTATTAATAAATAATTATCTTTTATTTTTTTTATTTTCTATTAATTATATGTGAAATTTCTATCTGCATATATATAGTCTTCTTCAATTAATAAAGTACAAACTAACTTTTTCTTTTGATAGAATATTTAGATGTGAATATTTAAATATGATTAATTTTAGTTAATGTCTTTTTAAGATTTTATTAAAAATAATTAATTAAATTCTATCTTTTCTGTATTCCAAGATAATTTTATCCATATTAATTAGTCTATAAATGTTTCGTTTACTATTGATGTTAGTTTTTCTTCTCTTTTTTTTTAGTATTTGTTCAGTTAAAGAAAAGTTAGAAAAATATTTAATTAGTAAAAATAATTAAATAAAATTACTTAATTATTTGATAAAATGTGGACCTCCCTCTTTCTCTCTCTCATTCTCACTCTATATATATATATGAGAAAAAAAATGTAAATTTTATTTTGATGAACATTAGTTAAAATATATATATTCAAAACTAACCAAAGTAAAGTAAAATAAATAAATAAAACAAAACAAAAATATATCATTTTTTAGAATTTCAAAATAAATAGATACATGATCATCAATTAGTAAAAAGAATAAAATATAAAATTATGAATAAATAATATTATTATTAAATGTTAAAAAAAGGATAATAGAGAATAAGAGATTACCTTTAGACCTTAGAAGATATTCTAAAATCCATATGTCAATATCAAGATATATTATATATATCAAAGAATTATAAGCAAACCCTTAAAAAAATAATAATAAATCATATGGAATAAAAATAGTAAAATAAAAAAATAGATGAAGAGTGATCACCTTAATTTGAGAGAATTGTTTTCCATAGTATGGAGAATGAAATGAAAAACTAAATTGTAAAAAGCTCTTTATATATATTCACTAATTCGTAACATGTCTCCATATATGAAAAGAACTATTTAATATGTTTAATGTTAATTTAATGTATTTAAAAAGAAGATAAAAATTCATATGTGATAAAACTTTTATTTATTGAAACAAATGATGACTTAAAAGGGAAGATGAAGAAGAGATAGAGGAGTGAGAATAAAACTGGAAGGAGAGTAAATGTTTCACCAAAATGAGTAAATGTCTCACCAAAATGAGTAAATTCTCACTAACATTAACGGGAAGAGAGTAAAATATTAAAAAGACACGTGTAAAGTTCTAATTGGCAATATTCGAAAAAATTTCAAAATCTCCCAAAATGAGTGTTTTTCTACGTAATGGAGAACTTTCAGCGAGCCACATCAGCTTTGTGGGACCCGTTGAAAGTTCTCCTTTATATTATATATAGATGGGGATAAAATGTCCCCCATTTTTTTTTTAAAAATAATTAATATTATTAAAAGAAATAAAATGCAACTGCACCGGTTGGTATTCAGATAAAAAAAAATCTAAACTCAAAAGTTTACTTTCATTCTCATTCTCTCTCGCGTTTGTATTCTTGAATTGGTATTCAGATTTCACTGCTAGAGTTTCTACAAATCTTCTTTCTTTGGTAATCATATCTTATCTCAATATTTTATTTTTTATTTTTACAGTAAATGTAAAATTATAATGATTTTGTTTTAATTTCCTGAAACAGCAGTCGATTATCAAAATTTTTATTTATTTATAATTTTTGGCTCTACAATGAAGAATAAAATATTTATAATAGAGAAGAAGATTAATTAAATTTTATTTTATTTGATTATGAATTGAATTATTGTTTTAGGTTCTACAAAACATACACGCATATATATACAAGGTTATGTTATGTGTTTTTATTTATTTATTTATATGCATGGTAATTTTTGTGTCAAGCAGAAACCGTGGTTGAAGTTCAAATTTTAAAGAAGAAGGAAAATTGTCGCAGAAACTAAAGTAACTATTTCTCAGGTTTGCACTATACAATATGTATTTTAATTATAATACAAATTTTGATCTGGCTTTTTGGTTGGTATAGATAAGAATAATAATCAAATAATGGTAATTATTATAATATTATTTTTCCTTGTTTCTTCACCATGTGAATTTGATGATAATTAAAAAAGAGAGTAGATTTAATTCATAAAAAAAAAATTGTGATGTTTATATTATATTGAATTTCTGTATCTGTGTTTATATATATATATATATGTGTTTTTTTTTCTTTTCTTCTGTGTTTGTGTTGTAGCTTATATGTTTTATATCAGGATAAATCTAAACTTTTAAAAAAATATTATAAAATTATAATAAAGTTTATTTGAAATGATTTTTTTATATAGATTTTGGATGTGCACAACTACGGAGCAATTGAATTTTAATGTCTAAGCTGTAAATCGCCGGAAGAGAGGTTAGATTTTATTTTATAAAATTATACGTATGTGGATTTTTGGTTTAGTAAATAGTTTATGATGTATGAAAATATGTAATTACATTCTTTTACTAAGCAATTCATTTTAATGCTATTTTAGTTATGCTTTTAAATGTTAGACCTTATTTTATTGATTTAGATTTAAGGCATATTTTTCTTGAAAAGATTTTATTTTTAGTTAATATCATGGAGAAACACTATAAGCGCCAAAGAAAAGATTCTACTTCAGCAAGTCCAATTACAAATAATCCTCCTCATCCAAACAAGCCTTCATTTTCATTGCCAAGAGAAAAACCAAATGCACCATTTTCATTAGAAGTGTCAAATGAGTTTGATACTAATACACTTGAGTTTGATCCGGGATTGAGAAGGAAGATTCTAGATTTTCACCCAAATCATCGAGATGAGGTGCAGAGAGCATATATACTAAAAGGTCCTTGTCAACCTCTAATGAAAGAATTTCCTCTTAGACAAGTTGGAGGAGCGGCACGCCGGTTTAATCCAAATTGGTATAAGAAGCATGTGAAATGTCTTGAATATAGTGAGGATAAGGATGCCATATTTTGTTTGTATTGCTACTTGTTTAAAAATGAAACTGGAACTGCTGCATGAGGTGATTCATTTGTGACCGGAGGATTTTGTAGTTGGCATAAAATAGAGAGATGTGATAAACACGTTGGTGGAGTCAATAGCGCACATAATCAAGCTAGGATGAAATGTGAGGCTTTGATGAATGAAAAAAATTCAATCCAAGCTGCTCTGTGTAAACAGTCAAAACAAGTAAAAAGTGAGTATAGAACTCGTTTAGTTGCATCGATTGATGTATTGAGGTATCTTCTTCATCAAGGGTAGGCATTTCCTGGTCATGATGAGAGTGAGACATCGAGCAACAAAGGAAATTTTCTAGAACTTTTATCTTGGTATGCAAAACAACTTTGATGATGTAGGTGATGTTACTTTGAGTAATGCTCTAGGGAACAATCAACTTACAGCTCCTTCAATTCAACGAGATATCATTAATACTTGTGCGAAGGAAACAACAAAAGCAATTATTGATGATCTTGGTGATGAATATTTTTCAATTTTAGTTGATGAGTCAAGTGATATCACAAAAAGAGCAATTAGTTGCTTGTCTTCGGTTTGTCGACAAAAGTGGTAAAGTTACTGAACGGTTCCTTGGTCTTGTGCATGTCATGGATACAACTGCATTGTCTCTAAAAACTTCAATAATCTCCTTACTCATGGAGCATTCTTTGAGTCCATAAAAAATTCATGGTCAAGGGTATGACGGAGCTAGTAACATAAAAGGTGAAATCAATGGTCTCAAGATTTTGATAATGAAGGAAACCTCATCTGCTTATTATGTACATTGTTTTGCCCATCAACTCCAATTAACTCTTATAGCTACTTCTTCTAAGAATGATAATTGTGTATGGCTTTTTTAGCAACTAGCTAACTTGTTGAATGTGATTGGAGTTTCTTGTAAGCGAAGAGAAATGCTTCGAGAAAAGCAAGCTGAAGAAATTGCACGGGCATTGAATGTTGGTGAAATTAAAATTGGGAGTGGCTTAAATCAAAAACTTGGTTTAAGAAGACCTGGTGATACTCGTTGGGAATCACATTATAAAACACTTTTAAGTGTCATTTCTATGTTTCCTTCGATTTGTAATGTGTTTCGTACTCTTGGAGAAATTTGCTCAAATTCAAATGACAAGATAAAAGCTCAATCCATTGCATATAATCTTGAATCATTTCACTTTATCTTTATAGCTCATTTGATGTTGACTATTTTAGGACTCACACATGAGCTGAATCTTTATTTGCAAAGGAAAGATCTAGATATCGTGAATGCCATGTTACTTGTTAGTTTGACTAAAGGGAAGCTGCAAAAAATGAGAGATGAAGGGTGGGAATCTCTTATGGATGAAGTCTCTTCATTTTGCTGTAGGCATGATATTGAGATCCCTAGTATGGAAGATGCATATACTCCTTGGAGTTTAACAAAGCGTGGAATTCAACAAGTTTCAAATTTGCATCATTTTCCAGTCGAGGTATTTCTAAAAGTAATCGATCTACAACTTCAAGAGCTTCACAATCATTTTAATGAGGTAAATACGGAGTTACTTTTAAGCATGACTTGTTTATGTCCTAAAGATTCATTTGCTTATTTTGATAAGGAGAGGTTGATACAACTTGCAAAATTTTATCCTAGTGAGTTTTCTGCTGTTGATTTATTAGCTCTTGAATTTCAACTTGAAAACTTTATTGATGATATGCGCAATGATCAGAGATTTTCTAGACTTGATGAATTGAGTGAACTTTCAGTAAAGCTTGTTGAGACAGGTAAACACATTATTTTTGCTCAGGTGTATTTACTCTTGAAACTGGCTTTGACTCTTCCGGTGGCAACGTCAAGTGTGGAAAGAACATTTTCTGCAATGAACTATGTGAAGAGCAAATTGCGCAATAGTATTAGTGATCTGCTTTTGAATGATTGCTTAGTAACTTTTATCGAATCTGATGTATTCTCAAAAGTCAGTAATGATGTTATCATCAGTCGTTTTCAGAGTATGAAAACACGTAGGCAACAATTATTGAACATATATTAACTCCCGATCTATATAGTATATTTTGTTAAATATTTATTCACCTATTTTCTTTTGTTGGATATTATCAATGTCCCCTATTTTCAAATTTCTGGATCCGCCACTATTTTGTGAGGTTTGATCATTTGAATGTGGAGGAAAATTGGAATTTGGTGGGTAATTTGATTTGGAATTAAATTGATTTGGATCCATCACTTTTGAAAGTTGTACTTGGAGATTTGAATTTTGAGGAAAATAATAATATTGAAAATTTGGATTTTGGTTCGGTGGAAGTGTATTTTGTGAGGTTTGATAATTTAATATGGAGGAGAATTGGAATTTGATTTGGAATTGAATTGATTTGGATCCATAACTTTTGAAAGTTGTACTTGGAGATATGGATTTTGAGGAAAATAATAATATTGAAAATTTGAATTTTGGTTCGATGGAAGTGTATTTTGTGAGGTTTGATCATTTGGATGTGGAGGAGAATTGGAATTTGGTGGGTAACTGGAATTTGATTTGGAATTGAATATATTTGGATCCACCACTTTTGAAAGTTGTAAATATTAAGAATGAGAGAAATTTATAACGGTGAAGAAAAAATAAGAAAAGAGAGGTATTTATAGATTAAAATTTAAAATTTTAAAATAAATAAAATATATAATTTTATATATTAAATTAAATCAAAACTAATCGTTACAACAGTCAATTGAAATATAAAAACATAAATTAGCAAACACATATATTACCGTTACACATTAAGACATTATGTTTGTGAGTGACAAAAAAAAATAGAAAAGCATGAAATTATTACCGTTGTTGTGGGTGAGAAATAAAATAAAAGCATCACATTGTTGACTAATATCAACTCAAAAGAAGAAAAAGTTTTTAAAAAAAATGAAAAGACGTGGGTTGGGACGTCCCAACGCAGAGTGACGTCCCACATAATTCGCACATGGGCCTGGGTAGGGATGACAATGGGTCGGGTTTGGGCGGATCATGATCAATCCAAACCCTAATCCATTAAGAAATAGTTAACTAAAATCCTACCCAAATCCATGGCGGGTCAAGCGGGTTTGGGTCGGATTACAATATGTAGGCATAGGCAAACCTATAGGTCGACCCATGTAGAAATTTCTTATTATTTTTAGTTTTTTTTCTTTTTCTATCTAATCACCTTTGAAAATTAATTACGGGCTCATTTTATCACTGATTAATTAAAACAAGATAAGTTACATTTCCAAGTTAACTTATAAGTCTGCAATAATTTAAATAATAAAATTAACAAAAAAAAACTCAATTTAAAAACATAATAGTAATTTAAAACAATAACAATTTTCTATATAAAAAAAATGAGAAATTTTTTTTATAGGTCATAAAAAGTTCACTATACAATTATAGGTCATTTTTGAAAAGTTTGCAAAACTAAAGTTTGATTTTCACTCCATAGGCCATTTACAGCTGTGATCGTAATTTACAGACTGTGAGCATAAATCACAGCATCTGTGAATAGTAAAGTTTTAGGGGTATTTTGGAAAATTTGACCTATTGAGTGAAAACTAAACTTTTAAAAGCTTGTTTTTGTATGTTTTTCAAAACAGGCCTATAATTATATTTTGAACTTTAAAAAGCCCATTTAAAAGAATTTTAAAAAAAAACTTATCTCAAAACTATTAAATAAACTGATAAAAATAATATATAACTTTAACTTCCATAGTTGCAATTTAATAGAAATTAAAAAATATGTAAAATAATATATATTTTTAAGTTATAATATAATTTATAAATTACAATTTTTTTTTAAAAAAAATTATATTTAGTGGGTTCGGGCTCTATAACATGATCCAAACCAGTGGCGGAGGTAGCCCAGCCCATGGCTCGCCCATCCAGATCTATTTTTTAAATGCATGCTATTATTTTTCAATTCAATTTCTAGGGAAGTAAAGAAAGAGAGAAAAATATTGGTTAATGAATGGTGTGTTCAGATTATTTTGATTTTGATAAGTATTATTTTGATTTTGATTTTTCAAAAGTTGATTATTTAATTATTTATTTTCGAAAAACGTGTTTGGTAGATGGTTTATTTTCCATTTTTAAAAAAGAGAAAAATAGTTTTTTGATAACACATAGTAGTTCATAACTCACATGGTGAGGAATCCAATCAAACCTATTTTCAAATTCCCTTTTTCTAAATTTAATATTTTTTATTTTTTATAATTTTACAAAAATAAAAATAAAAATGACCTTTACCAAACGCATCCGAAGAATATTTTATTCCCACGAACACCTACCTCTTGTCATTGAGTAATTAAACCATTCATATGACTTTTATATTTGTTTATTCATGGACTTTCTTACTAATTTTTATATATATATATATATATCACTTCTTCTAATTTATTTTACTAGTCAACATTTTTCGTTAATTTTTATTTTATTTTCACCGGTTATCAGCCCTCCTCAAAAACTTGGGCTAGCTCCGCCACTGATGCAAACCCTACTCAAACCCATCACGGGTCTGTAATCCCAACCCAAACCCGATTTACCCATTAACCCAAACCTATCACGGGTTTGCGAATCGGATACCCGTGGATTTGTGGGTTCATAGATCGAATTGTCATCCCTAGATCTGGGACGGTTAAAATCAATCATAGGAGATGCCCTTATGTTGCTTGGTCTCATCCAAATTCTGATTTTTTTAAGCTCAATGTTGATAGTGCTTCGAAAGGGAATCCCGGACTTGTTGGTTGTGGTGGAGTGATTCATGATCAAATGCACAACTTTGTTTACGAATTCTTAAACGAACTTTGGTTGTTGTTCCTCGGTGGTTGATGAGATTAGGGGTCTTATTGAAGGCCTCAATTGTGCCTGCAATGCTGGTTGTAGACATCTAGAAGTGGAAATGGATTTTCTAGTTGGTGTGAACCTAGCCTTTGGTCATGTGAGGAATCAAAATCTTGCAGGTTTGATATATGAGGTGTATAGATGGCTACAAAGGGACTGAATTGTAACATTAAGTCACGTCTTTCGAGAAGTCAATCGTGTGGCTGATGCTCTAGTTAATTTGGCGGTGTCGTCTGCTGTCAGAAGGAATATTTGTGGCATCATCCCACTAAGGTTTTGTAATTAAAACTTGTTATCAACCGTGTTTTGATCGTTGTTTGTG